>JAWDGP010001078.1:677500-697500 GCA_033675545.1 Elysia crispata | reverse complement strand
AACAAATCAAAATTAATGTTCACATTAAAATTGTGAGTTAAGAAATAAACATAGTTTCCTGATTGCTCTTTTGACTGCTTGAGTACATGTATGTAGGATTTTTCCTTTTTTTTATCAGGATTGCATATTTGTTGTTGCTACTGTTATTGTTATTTTTATTGTTGTTGGTGGTGCTGGTGCTGCTATTGTTTGTGCGCAATATAATCGAATTGGAATTGAGGAACAGCGTTTCATTCCTTTTCTTGACTAATCAAAAGACAGCTACATTATTTTAGGCCATTTGTCTGTTTCTACATAAAACTGAAGCTACATTCTACCCAGTTTTAACTGTGACTGATAGTTCTTCGGGCGAGAATCATACAAAATAATTTTCTCAACTTAAGGTAAAGCGGGTGGAGTTAAAAATTCTCCACTGATAATAACGAAAGTATTTCAATCTTTGGCCCGCTCTATGGAGACCCAGAAATTAATTTCCTCTTAGAACTCGTATAGACGGCTGAAGCCAGGGCATAATTATCCAATATCAATCTTTTCTATTTTTAGGATTTTCAGATGATTTGGAGAAAATTTGAACCAGTTAGTCGTAACAAAATGAAGAGAAAAATATGCTGAAACTAGTCCGGACCCCTCCTTTGCAGAAAACAAACCCGTCATGACAGAAAAAAAAAGTAAGACTCCAAGCTGAATCCTCCTGTGTTAATAACTCTGTTCCAAAGAAATAACATTTCTGACCCGGCGCGCTTCCATACTCGCCAAGTGATAACCTCCCATCACGCTGTTTGCTGTTTCGCGCGGCCGGAGAGCGGTAAAACGCGCGGCCATGCGGAAACAATGAATGAAATCTTTGGGGAGTTTCCAGAATTTTATTGTGTCTTGAGAGCTCCGGACTGGAATCAGAAGCGAGGGCGCTCGTGCTGTAATTGAATGGTCCTTAGTTCGCATCCGTGATCAGAAAACCAACACGAGTCAGTGGATTTCTCATTACTGACCTCTCAGCGACCAGATATGGACTTGGCACCACTCCCGACTACCCCAGGCTCCGGGCCATCAGTGGCACACACACACCCTCAGCCCGCGGGGCACAACCCACGACAGTCCCTGGTCTCCAGTAGCTGGTAGTCTGGTAGTCTGCTGGCGCGACCCGCCAGAGTTATTGGACTTGGCTGATGTTTGGCTGTTTGCCTCCTGGACCTGTCAACCGTGAAGAAATAGTAGCGATTGGTTATTTCCAAAGTAGTGCCTCTTCCAATATACCCAGCTCTCCCTCTTTTTTTTTTTTTTTGGTTCCTCCGAAAGTCATCGACAATTTTATTGCATATTATTTAAGCCTGCTAATGAGAAAATAGTTATATTGAAACTACTAACAGGCTGGTGGTTTGATCAGTTGCACGTTTGTTACAATCCACACGGACAAGCAAGCAAACCAGAAGATCGACAGTCACAGATACACTAAGGGGCGAAATAACGAAAAGGTAACTACATAGCGAGAGAGAATGAGAGACAGAAAGAGAACAGCAACAAAAAGACACAGAAACAAATAGGAGAGACTAAGATTAATAGATGGAAAGATCGATAGATAGATAGATAGATAGATAGATAGATAGATAGATAGATAGATAGATAGATAGATAGATAGATAGATAGATAGATAGATAGATAGATACACAGACAGACAGAATAGATAGATAGATAGATAGATAGATAGATAGATAGATAGATAGATAGATAGATAGATAGATAGATAGATAGATAGATAGATAGATAGATAGATAGATAGATAGATATAGAAATAAGAGAGTGAAAGCTTAGATACAGTATAGACATACATACAGAACCAATTTAATAGAGAAAAGAGAAAAAGATTTTTAAATCCGTTGAATAGATTTCAGCTTACAATTCAAGCTGAAATCACACGTTTCAAATCTCTGAAAGTGGAGAGAGGAAAAAGAATCAGTAAAATGATTTGTAAACGCCACATGCCATGTCCGCTTGTGTTTACGACATTCACCAAGCGGACAACATTGTTTTACGACATTGATTTCATTCCTGACAGAGCGACGGCTCCAACAAACCAGAAAATGACACCAGAACAAAGACAATGGCGGCCGGTGGAGATCAGCACCCAGTGATGGGAGAGAAAGTCCTGAACGATGCCACAATTGCCCGGATTGTCTCCTCAAGCCTCGCTTCACGGCTAATGACAGGCGGGAGTTCTCGAGTCTGTTTCCGTCCAACACCCTCCTCTACAAGCTTCATCGATCACGCACTCTTTCAGAAAGCCACGACTAGAATTCCGCGGTCTGTAGAATCTGAATCTAAATACTTAGAGACATCCTTCAAAACCCTTAAAGTTTAGTGGCTGCCTGCTTTCCTACCGAAACTAGAGCAGGGCGGATATTTGATCCCTCTGATAAGTTCTACAGAATCCTAACATTTTGCGTCTTCATATCCTCACAAAAAAACTTCATACCATGAAATTCTGAGGATGATAATGAGTTTTGTGTATGTCTTTCTGTTATTTTAACTGTCTTCCTCTTCATATCTCGCTCTGCCTTTGTCTCTCTTTTGCTTTTCCCCTTCTTTCTCTCCCTTTTTTTTTTTCTTTTCTCATTTCAAACTTTTTATGCGCAACAACAGTAACGAAGTGTCGTGAATAAAGATTTGAAGAACAGAGTGTGTGTGTTTGTGTGTGTGTGTTCGGGGAAAGCATGTCGGAATGGGTGTGGAGAAAGCAAATCCGTCTAGCTTGCCAGGATTTCTAATCAGTTCGAGATTTAAGAGTGTTTTGCTTTATGGACTTGTTCATTAGGTCTGTGGTTTTTCGGTCCACTGGTCTGTAATGTTAAGGAAAATTTAGTTGTCGTCTCTCAAGAGATTCTCAAACACAAGGACGCTATCTGGGGCTACCGAGTCTTCGGTGCGATGAAATATTCTCACCAAAACACGACTTTTATAGCGATGTCATTGGGAAGACTGTGAGATTTTGCGCCAATGAGGGCTCAACTCTTCCTTTACTGGCAGAGTATACATCATATTTTATTTTTCACACATCTTAGTTCATAAGAAGGGTTTCTGGATTGTCTTGTCCTTACGGGTAAAGTATTTTTTTTTATAACATGGTATTTTTTAAAATGGTTTAGGGATGAATACGTGGAGATAATTCATGGGTGGGGGGGGGCAATAATGTAGTCTATGATCACCCTTACGGCGGTTTTGTTTATGAATTAAAGATAAAATCAATAGAATCGTTTATGAAAAAAGTACTTCATCGATAGTTATTGATAATAATCAGCATTGGCAACTTAAAATTGGATCTCATAACCATAAAAAAAGAAAAGAACACGTATTTTTTTGTTCAATCAAGTGATTTGCGGAGAAGATTGTGTTAAATAATTTGAGGGACTGTTGCTATGTTTGACATACATGTAGAAGTCAGAACTACGTTTTGATTGTTTAAATGAGTCGTCATCCTGGAGTCGGCAAGAAGGTAAATACGTTTCGGATATGTGACCACCAAGTCGATTTAGAGCGCCTGATTTCGAGGGAATGGTAACCGATACAAAAGGGCAATATTGATTAAAAAAAAACAAAAACCGTTATTTCACATCCTTCAATTTTCTTTTCACACGTTATATCTAAATATTGCCAGATACATAAGGCTTGCGTTTTATTCGGAATGTCTAAAATTTTACCCAAAGATCAAGGCCAAACTGCTCATCATAAACGCTTGAGACTTATAGATTTACTCAAGTAAAACACATTATAAAACATGAGAAATGATGGATGAACGTAAGTTGGGCCAAGTTTTGCTCATATTTTCTTGAAGCGGATCCAAGAGACACCTGATAAGTTCAACAGGAAAACAGAACGGTGTTTGTGAGCATGAGACTTTTCAGTTAATCCGCAAATTAAGTGAAACTGGTATTGAACAAAAACAGCTTTGAATTCACATGGATATATCATTATTTAGCGAAATAATCGTTTGGTCAAGTATTATGTACCAAACATTATTTCGAAAAAAAAAAATAATTGTAATCTACGGCAGTGATTGTATATGATAAAAGAATGAGTATTGGAAAAGAATGTTTATGACTTTCAAATCTAACGCAACATGTGGACGATTTGGTAACTAATATCAAAGAGTTTTCATCGCAATCTAAGTACAAATATATATATATAAAGAAGTCTTAGAAATAATGTATATTTTGCCAGTGTTGTGTAAAGTTGTGAGTATCATTGGAGGTGCCCAAAGAAAAAAAAAAACAAAAAACAAAAATAAAAAAAACCGACGTATTAGATCGAGTATGTGTGCGCGTGCATTTTTTTTTCTTTTAGGGAGGGGAGTGGGGGTGGGGGGTTCTTGTTCTTCTTTTAACTGTAACAAAAACTATTAGTTTGAAAGTGTTGAAATTATACCTATGACTTAGAGTGACTAAAGAATGTACAAGCAGTTGCCCATGCATAAAGTGAGAAACCTAAGAAATGCTCTCCCCCGAGATGAGCTTTTCTTTTTGGAAATTCATCCACGAATCTGTTTTTGTAACGTCTTTGGTTGTCGTGTAACATGATTCACCTGATAGCCTTACTGATGAACAATCTTAAACCAAAAATAGTAAACTCTTCGGCGGCAGCAATCTTATTGGCTGCTGAAAACCTAGCAGACATCTAATGGAAATTAAAGGTTTGTATTACAGGTAGGGCGTCATGCGTGTTTCAGCAATGCAGAGTGGACTTTCCCATCACCCAGAATGCTCTTTCAGAGAGCCGGAAGCTCTGGTGTACGTGGATCACATGGTTCCTGTAAGATAACTAGAGTTATCTTTCGTGACGACCATAAATCCTTTAGTTCCGGCACTTCCAGCATTCCCTGCGACACTGGAGCCGGTGCGACACGGACTTCAGAGACGAAGAGTTAGATTGAGTCATCTGGCATTAGTTCGATCCGAAATGTCCTCTGTGAACCCAGTAATGCCCCTTGCCTAGCTGGCGAGTTATGTCCCCATTCCAGAAGCCATTAGGACCAGGCAATATGATTCTGACCGCGCCGCTGATGGTCTATCCCCCTACGACCCCCCCCCCCCCCCCTTTCCGACCCCCATCTTTCTATTCTCTTCAGCCAATCAGATTCACATAGCCCCTAGCATGCATTGGTCAGTCTCTCCATTGGTCTGTCTATCTACCTATCAGTCTACATCTTCGTCTAACATTTAGAGTCTCTCAAAAATATTGAACATTGTACTGAAATGCAGGATTTGGGTTGTTAATCCAAAAGGATCCTTTGAAAGAAATGTTCCACAGAGAGAGAGAGAGAGTGAGAGAGGAAGAGAGAGAGAGAGAGAGAGAGAGAGAGAGAAAAGAAGAAGAAGAAGAAGAAGAAGAAGAAGAAGAAGAAGAAGAAGAAGAAGAAGAAGAAGAAGAAGAAGAAGAAGAAGAAGAACAAGAACAAGAACAAGAACAAGAACAAGAACAAGAAGAACAAGAAGAACAAGAAGAAGAAGAAGAAGAAGAAGAAGAAGAAGAAAACGGCAGGGAATTATGAGAAGGAGAATGAGTAAGAAGGTATTAGAGATTAAGAAAGAGAGATCTAAAGTTATATATATACATATATACAAAGAGAGAGAGAATCTAAGAGAGAAAAGGACAGTCAGGGAAGAGGATGAGGAGAAAAACAGAGAGGGCAGGAAAGTAAAGATGAATAATTTATCACGAGTTATCTTGTATGCATCGATATAAGACGAAGCCACCTAAAGAAACATTGGCCAGGGTTTGGATTAAGTCGAGATTATAAAAAGTTCAAGAGAAATAATATTATAATAGAGAGGGGTATAATGAAAGTAAAAAAAAGTTCATAAAACTACCAGTTGAAAGGAAAATTAAACTGCGCTTTAAATGGTTAAAAAGATTAGATTCAAACAACTTTTGTGACGATGGTGAAAACTTTTGGGCAGGGCTCAAGGCATGGTTGTTCACATCATGGCCACCCATATTTGAATATGAGAGTATGACATAGTGAAGGACATATGGGGCCAAATAAAAAAAGAGGCAGAAGTAGAAGAATAATACGAAAAAGAACAGCAGCAGCAAGAAGAAGAACAAGATAAAAAAAAAACAAGAGGAACAAGAAGAGGAAAAGTAGTAATGACACATATAAGCGCCAGAATAGAGACTGGAATTGGACATTCTATAGAAATGTCTCGCGACACGGAGTGTGGAGACCAATCTCCGAGGGTAATAGGAAAATGGACATTCTGGTATCTCCACTGGTTCGGGTTAAAATATCTGTTATTTATGACTTCTCGTAATGCGAGAGTCAGTTGGTCGGAAATGTCGTGAGAAATGAAGACGGTGAGATGGGGGTGGGGGGAGAGTTGGGGGGCAGAGAGAGAGAAAGGAGGAGGGGAATAAGAAATGAAAAGAAGGGTTAAAAGTAAGAAGGACCTTAGATTTAATGACACTTTGGTAAGCTCATTCAATCTGTTTCTCAATTTTTTCTTCCTTTGACCATAGAGTTGCAACCAATCTTTACGATTTAACTCTCATTACTGAAATGGGTTATCAGCAAAAAAAAAAAAAAAAAAACTATCTGCATTATTTTTGGACGTCTATGCTTTTATAGAATTATAGAATTTATATTATTTGTTGCTGTTTTTATTTAAGATTTTGAAGATGCTTCAAGTAGTGAATAGAGACTTTTTATTCTTTCTTTTCGCGATATAAGGGGGAAAAAATAGGATGAGTGAAGTCAATAGCGATATTGCCAATGAATTATGTTCCAATAATTTAGATTATAGCAAAGTTGATGCTAAAATAAAAAAAAAAGGTTGATAAACAGAGTACAATCAAGTATTCCCAAATATTCCTCGAATTTTCCTCCCCTCGGTGTAAGAAGATCCTTTAGGAAAATGAAATTCTTTTTTTCTTCTTCCTATTATTAAGAACTGTCAGAAATAGCGGTCAGTGCTTCGGTCGAACTGGCCACCATTTCTGGAGATCCCGCTGACCAGACAGTGGAGTGGACGCAAGTAGCCCCTAAAGACAATTGAGTGACCATCCTTTTAATCCGGAAATGGGTCTGTGTCATCGAACAAGGGAAATAACTCGCGGCACACCGGTCATTACATTAGGCTCGGGAATTAGGGAAACAAATTGGACTCCGACGCGCCCAGTGGACTTCGCGGGTTGGTAATCCAGCCACTCGACGTGTGGCTCAAATGTGGCTGAAAATGTGCTTGTGCTGTGGTTAAGGGTGTAGATGAGACTGCAGAGCTCTCTCTTTGAAATGGACTCAGTGACTTTGACTTGTGGGGTTTTTAGTCAGATTTTAAGATAATGTAATGCTGACATAGTGGTGTATTATGTGACGACCAATTATGACTCAGAAAATCTACAAAAAAATTGGTTCTTGACTTTTTGTTTAAAGCTCTTATGCTGTTTCAAAGCGAAGTTATGTTTGTAACTTTGAATTTGGTTCACTCACCAGGATGTGGGTATTTTTGTAGCACTGTGTGTTGCTTAGGTTTATGTTCAGAATGTTGCTGTATTTGTGATTCATGCTGTCAAAAAAGCGTTTTTACTAGAAACAATAAAATTGTATGGTACTGACGACTGATCTTTATCCTTTCAATGAAAAAGTTAGGCTATAGCTGTAAATGACCATTTGGACTGCATGTTTCTCATCCGAAATGTTATTACCATCCGACCATGTTATTACTCTTCACTTATAGTGAAGAAATTCTTTATATTGTTCCCTGAATCCTTTATTACTTGTTTTAGAGCGACTTCTCTGAAAGCTATAACTATATTGGACAAACTTAACGTTTAGTTGAATCTGTTAAGAGATTATTCCGAGAAGTTGCAAAAATGAAGATATGATTAATAGAAAAAAAAGTAAAGTAAAAAATTATCTGCTTTCATAAACCCTAAAATCCATCAAATTATTTTTTCCAAAATATTTCCCCGTCATCTCGTTATTTTAACTGTAGGAATAATTGCAGAATAAGAGTTGTTAGGGCACTCCGGCCACACCTCTGTCAGCTCATTAAACTGCTCAAAACGCCTCTCAAATGTTTTCTAAAAGGCCTTTTAATTACAACCGCTTCGCCCTTTTCAGCAGTCTAGACAGCATCTTGTGAAAGTCGTTTATAGAAATGGATGCTCAACACAGAGCCTTGATAGGATCTTCCACGACTTGAGTCGGATACTCAAACCCGAGGCCCTCTGATTTTCAAACTGAGTGTCTACCGCTAGGCCTTGTCTTTACCATTAGGTCAAGCCAAACGTATAAGTGGGAAGAATATAGAGATAATATTTATTACAGAGTTTTAAAGGAAATAAAAAGGGCGCATTGGTTGAGACTGATAAATCATTTCACTGTTTATTATAGCCAAAGTACAGAGGGTTGACCGCAGGATCATGTTAGTTAGGCAAAAGAAAAGTGTGATTTTTTTTTTGATCGTTTGTTTGCGAAACTTGTCACAAAAGTCAAGCCTCATTGGAAAAAAATTGCGTGTCCGATCCCTACTTTGATACTCTTTTTTTTTTTTTCGGAAAATACAAAAACCAGATAGGAACTGTCATCCTGGGCAGAGAAGAAAATTAATTTTACCCTCAACTATCAAAGCAATGTCAAGACAGCATCCAAATTCAATTTTTGGATGACAAACGTGCCAGTATATCTGAGAGAGAAAGGCAAAGTCAGAGCAAAGTCCTACAGTATTAGGTACAGATGGAGCATGACTTGCCTGACGCCAGCTCAGCTATGTGCCCCACACGGCTCCACGCTGGAATCAGTTTACGAACACTGGAGTAGGGGCGGGGGGGAGAGAGAAAGAGAGAGAGAGAGAGAGAGAGAGAGAGAGAGAGAGAGAGAGAGAGAGAGAGAGAGAGAGAGAGAGAGAGAGAGAGAGGGAGGGGTATACAGCATCACAAAACTAATTCTCTCCTGTGGGGGCAAATCTAGACTTGTCAAATCTTTGATCTTTGTCTAAAGCTTTAGCCAGAGAGAAATCGAATCCAAAATACATAAAGACAAAACACGGCGGACCTGAATGGCAAACGCAGGAGAAACGTGGATTTAGCACAGAAAGTACACAGTGGAAATCGGATTTGGCCGATTGGGTACCTATCATTCCGAGGTGTCAGGGAAGCAGGCTCTAGGGATATCTGGTGTCCTTGCGGTTTCGACCTGGTCTGGGACGGAGGCACGTTCCTCCCAGGATTAGGTCATGCATCCGTTCTCCTGGGCGGGCTAGATCTAGATCCTAGTCACCGCAAAGAGGCACAGCCCTCTGGTATTCCAAAAGGCTGTGACAGAGGCTGGTATTAAAATAATAGATGCGTAGGAACTTTCCGATGCATCGTAGTCCATGCAAAAAGCAATGGGTTAAGATTACCGGAAGGTGATGTTAAGTTTACCAATACGGCCCTAAATCTTGTAAAACTGAGAGGACTCGTCCGAGGCCGGATGTCCTGGTTTGGGGATTCCAGATAGCCCAGGGATCCATAAGAAAGGTCTAAATTATGTAAAGAAAAAACGAAAAGATCTAGATGGAGCAGAATTTTGAACTTTTTTCAGCTGCACAATCGTATTTTAGGCGTTGTCAATTGCGGCATTTTTTTTTTTACTTAAACTAGGTACGTCGGTAATACCGTTATTACTGAACTGAAAAATCTGTAACTATGGAAGTCATATTTACATTTAAGAGAATTGGCTTCAAGCTGTTAAAAATACTAATGGCCGAACGAAAACCTAGCGCACCGTTAAAGTCAAAGTGTTTGTTTTGGGCGGGTGGAGGAGAGAAAGCATTTTGTATGTCTCATTATTTGACTGATCAGTCGCTAGCCAAACACTTTTAAACCATTTGGTCGTCCATGTTGCAAAGAATAGAAAAATATCCATTCAATTGTAGGAAATGAAGGTTTCCTGTCAATTGTTCTCTGCTACGGATCTTCACATAATTTCTCTAAAATGTACCACCATAATTATGCGCTACCATCATTGACTAGATTTTGTAATAATTGCTGTACAAATGAGGAAATAATCTAGAAAACTAAAAAGTCTTTGGAGAAAGAGAGAGAGAGAGAGAGAGAGAGAGAGAGAGAGAGAGAGAGAGAGAGAGAGAGTCTTTTTCAGTTTTTGGTATGTGTATGATGTACCATAGGCAGAGAGAGAGAGAGAGAGAGTCTTTTTCAGTTTTTGGTATGTGTATGATGTACCATATAGGCAGAGAGAGAGAGAGAGAGAGAGAGCGGGGAGGGGGGGGGGGGTTGCTGAAATCTTGTTAGATACCGATATTGTTTTACTCACCATTGATGGGACGAAGTGAGAACCTGACCCGACCCGTGCTTGCCGCTATCCGATGTGTGTCTTGTGATGCTGAGCTGGTTTGATCGAAACTGTTACTCTACAATAGTGAAACATTAAGATGGTCGATAAGATTTCCAACTTTTTAATTTTTTTTTCGGAAACGTTCAAATACCAAAATTCAGCGGGGTTACGGTCATAACATTTTTAAATGAATTTTCTTAAAGCCTGAACTATTTAATTTTGATTAAATTTATTGTAAATTCCGAAAGATGAAATTGTTTGAGCTTTTCTTTCTTTCTTTCTTTAGTCCCTTCTTTCTTTTCTTTTTTTTTTGTTGTTGTTGTTGTTGTGTCCAAGACAAACTCCCTGAGGCGAATCTTGCTTAGACCAAGAGTTTATGCTGTTTATGTTATGGTCATGATTCTTCATATTATTTTGTCAAAAATTTTAGGATGGTATGAAGCGAAACGAAAGGAGAGAATAGTTTAGTTGAGGCGTTGTTTATTTTGTAGAGGAGTTAAGCATATCTAGGTTTATAAATGTAGGATGCTATATTCATTTTTTGTGCATGCCGTTTACTTTATCACATTGGAATAGTTGAGCATTTTAAAAATTGTTTATTTTATAAAACAGCTGTCGTTTCCATGTCGATTATTTACACCAGGGAAATAGTTTATGTTTCACATTCCATTATTATTCTCCCGTGTAATTTTTATTTCATTTTGTTTATTTATTTCTTTTTTGTTTTGTTTTTTGTTTTTTTGTTTTTTTGGTAAATGTTTTAAAGTTTGGATCTTTTGCACATATCTTTCTCTGGTGAACTCGGTCTTGTTTCAACTCAAGTTGTTAGAATAAGTCCACAACTGTACATGATATAGAGAATTAGCAGAAGGCAGTTATGTGATAATTATAATTACAAAAATGTCAGGAGAGAGAGAGAGAGAGAGAGAGAGAGAGAGAGAGAGAGAGAGAGAGAGAAAGGGAGACAAAGAGAGAGAGGAGAGAGACAGAGAGAGAGAGTGAGTCAAAGAGAGAGAGAGAGGAGAGAGACAAAGAGAGAGAAAGAGAAACACAGAGAGTCACAGATAGAGAGGAGAGCAAGACTGAGAGAAGAGAGAGAAAGAGAAAAAGAGAGAGATGGAGAGAGAGCGAGACAGACAGACAGACAGACAGACAGACAGAGACAGAGAAAGAGAGAGAGAGATGTATGTATGTATGTATGTATGTATGTATGTATGTATGTATGTATGTATGTATGTATGTATGTATGTATGTATGTAATAATGTAAGAGAGAAAGAGAGAGAGAGAGAGAAATGATAGAGAATGACAGAAAGAGAGAGAGGTATTTGCAAAAAAACAAGGAGAGGGAGATATTCCAATCAAACTTGGACCATTTTTTTTAATCATACAAAGGTAAGACCATGACAGAGCTAAGCGAAGATGAAAGAGACAGAGAAGGCGGGGAGAACAGGGAGAAGAATGCTGGGCAGATCTTGTGAGGAAGGCACATAACTGATGTACAGAAAGTCATTCACGAAATCTGAAAAGCTCTGACTAGCTTCTCTCACGCAAACCTGTAAATCTATCCACCCCGATAGATCTACAAGCCCGCTAATAACTTGGTTTTCTATTATCTAGGCAAGCACGTACGGTAGCTTAGCGAGCATTCAGTTTCCATTCTGGCACACGTCGTCCACCCGTTGTTTGGCCTTTCGTTGCATGGAAAATCTGGCATGATCAGAATTTTTTATTTCCTTTTTGCTCTGATTTCTAACTTACAACGTGTTTACTCTGTACTGATTTCCATCCATGAATATGGTTTTCTGTACGCTTTTTATTTGAAAGAGGCGAAGAAAAAGAAAAAAAATCTATGGACTTCTGGCCATGAGATTTAACAGCTCTACACAGCAGAGCTTCTGCGGCCCCTGAACAATACTCTTGATTTTTCCACTCCAGCAATGAAATTTCATTTTCACCAAAATCATAAAACATGTGTTATGACACCATACAAGGGGTATTTTATAGTTAACAAATTCCAATTATAATTATAAAACATTCTATCCGTTGAGACGTAGCATTTACAGGGAAAGCGAAACAGCGACACTCTTGCTGGACGAGCAATCATAGGATACATAAATTGAAGGAAGATAACATGGTGTCAATTATTTATGATATCAGTACATGTATAGAGTTTCTTAAAGCGTCTCCCCAGTATATTGGGAACTGGCTTGCCTTAACAAACCCACGAGCTCTCACCCGCTAACAAACTATTGGTAAAGAGACCAAGCAACCGTCCAATCAACGCCCTATCTCCTCTATTCTCTATACAAGCTAGCTATACCATTTCATCAACAACAAAAAAATGAAAAGAACACGGATAACGAAAACGAGCTGCTGCCTCCGTAAACTACCATTGTAGAACTGATAAATTTACGATGTAAATAGCATCTCTACTGCCAGTGGATAAAGAAGCGTTTCACCCCGCACTTAATTTGTTCCCGTGTTGACATAGGTAGATGGAATTCTGCCCGGACCGCCATTGTCTGGTGTGAGGACGCCGGCGCTAGGGTGCAGCCCTCACTGCCTCCCGGGCCCCCCCTCCATTATCACACAGAGCGGATTAACATGTTTTTATCTGCGGATCATATCAGACTTACAGGCCTCTGCACCTGGTCAGTTGCATGCCTGGGATCGTGATCAGAACAAAGCTATCAATAAACTCTGTAGTTTCCTGCCATGCCTGCGCCCTGCCCATCCGCCGTGCTGAGATCTATCTGGACGCATGGTCTTCAGGGCTTGGATGTACCGTGGAGTTGAACGCAAGATGACAATGGAGGGGCAGGCTCTCTCCCTGCCCGTCTCTTCTGGCGTCTTGTTTGTTTTTCTTTAGAATTTCCCCTGATATTTTGATTGAAAAACGATGGATGCTTTATACGATCTGCTAAGCGGATAATGATCAGGGTTTACAAGGAAAAAACTCGGTCCATTGTCACTACCTTTATTTTTTTACATTATCGGCATCATTTTTCCTTGTTTTCACCAGTCCTATGGAGGCAGGGAGCAGCATCTCTTATTTTTTCCCCCCTTTACGCACATTTCCTGTATCATAGTTTTGAGCTGTGCTTTTGCTTCGAGTGTACGATACTCAGCTTTCTTGATCATCTATTAACTATTATTATGTATGTTTTAGTAACTCCATTATTAATTTTCTTCTGTCATTGAAAGTTCTCTGTAAATACACAATCTACAATTACAAGCTTATGATTTTGTAGAACATAATATAAACTTTGTCCGAATGCATATGGTACAAAACAGACTAGCTCATCTTTTATAGTTTGGGTTGATTCACCCTAAAATATTAGCCCTGCATTTAAATTAAAGAATCCATTTCCGTTCCAAGCCTAAAATTTCTGGGTTAGGACTAACGTGACAAAAAGGCGAGTGGAGTGTGCATGTCTTTGGAAATAAATGGATCTAGAATCATTTTAAATGGGGAAATGGGGGGGGGGGGGGTGATATTTCACAAAGGGTTAAACTGAGTCTGCGATTAGAATTTTTTTTTTTTTTTTGCTGGCACATGAAGCAAAATTTATCATGTTCACTTAGAACAGAAATCGTTCAAAAGCACTAACGCCACTGCTAATACTCAAAGGTGCGCAAAATTCGAGTCAGTAAAAAAAAAGTGATAATTATAAAACACTAGAAAGGGGAAAAATAAACTACAGAAAAGAAACACGATCTTGTATAATATCATACTAATGTCTGCTTATAGTCCAAGCTTCCAGAAAACGTAATAGATTGTACATTGATTGTTTAAATTGAGTGGTGCCGATAGTTTTATTTCTGACTAAGCTTTAATGTAGCACTAATTAACCATAAATTATTATTTGTTTTTGCCAAAATTTAAGTATATTTACAAAGGAATCATTCTACTCTGTTCAGAGAACATAAATTTGGCAACCTTTTTTTGGAGGAAAAATATAATAAAAGACGATTCTAGAGTCAGACACTGATTTTTAATAGGAGATGAACATCATTCACACACGCACAGACACACACAAACAAGAAACGCACTTGATTTTTAATAGAACTTGCAGGAGCCTAAAACCATTAAGGAGGAAAAACGGTGCCACTGTTTCTGGAATTACAGACATTACTTGATCATTAGCTAGATCCACATGCTATTCTCCCTCTCTCTCCCTCTCTCTCTCTCTCTCTCTCTCTCTCTCTCTCTCTCTCTCTCTCTCTCTCTCTCTCTGTCTCTCTCTTTCTCTCTGTCTGTCTGTCTGTCTGTCTGTCTCTCTCTCTCTCTCTCTCTCTCTCTCTCTCTCTCTCTCTCTCTCTCTCTCTCCTTGTCTGTCTCTCTCTCGCCTCTCCCTTTCCTCTTTTTCTCCACGATTTCTTTCCTCTCCCTGTGCTATTTTAAAGGGGGATGGATTATTATACCTACCGAATCGTCCTTTCAGAATAAGAGACATATTTTGATGCAGGAATTTCAATAAACACGTTCTAACGGAGTGTATACTCCAAACCGGCATGTTTGGGTGCTTAATATTATGAGTGCAACAGCAACAGCGATGGATTTTATTGTTGCTGTTTTAGCTAGCGGGGAATCCCATATGCCGTTTGGAATTTCCTCTTTTACTGCTCTTACAACCTCTGATCTTTCCGTTGAAAACACTTGAAGCTTTGGGCTAGTGCTGCGTAAACAATAAAAATATACTTGGGGAACACAGGTGTTGAAATCTGGATATGAATATAATGTACTCTTGGTATCATATAGAACAATTATTGTTATAGAACATTACGGTAGGGTAGAAATTCTGGCATCTTTAAAATCTCTATCTGAGAATATGGTAAGTTCATCGTCAGCTCAAAATCAGTGGAATATTGCGGAAATGACCTGGCACTTTAATTCGGATTGGTACTGGTTTAAATAATGGAGGTCTATTATTCTAAAACGTGAGAAAAATAAGTCTCTCTCTCTCTCTCTCTCTCTCTCTCTCTCTCTCTCTCTCTCTCTCTCTCTCTCTCTCTCTCTCTCTCTCTCTCTCTCTCTCTCTCTCTCTCTCTCTCTCTCTCTCTCTCTCTCTCTCTCTCTATATATATATATATATATATATATATATATATATATTTACCTACCAATCTTTCTTCTGTCTCTCTCTCTTTCCTGCTTTCTTCTCTGTCTCTCTGTCTGTCTCTTCTCTTCCTCTTCATGTCTTCTTCTCTCTTATTGAGCCTCTCTCCTACCCTTCCTCTATCTAACTAATGTTCCTCTCTTTTTCCATCTTTTTTTCTCTTTATCTTTACTTTGTCTCTTTTTTCTTTCTCTCTTTTTTCTGAACTCTCTCCCCTTTCTCTTTCCCTCTAACCTATTCATTTCTTTTTTTTTTCATCTCTCTTTCTTTTCACTTTTTAACTTTCTCACAATCTCACAATCACTCACTCACTCTCCAAGTATCTCTCTCTCTCTCTCTCTCTCTCTCTCTCTCTCTCTCTCTCTCTCTCTCTCTCTCTCTCTCTCTCTCTCTCTCTCTCTCTTTCTCACCCATGTTGAAGTGAGGTCGGGTTAGGCAATCATCTTAATTTTTGATGCAGGTATTAAAACGCCCTTTCAATACTTCTTTCCTTACTCACATTGATCACCGCTGATTAAAGGAGTAAAACTTAACCACGAGAAAATTATGTTGTAACCTATGTAATAAAGAGTGGGCCTTAGATTTGTATAATTGTTTCTTTATTTGCTCACTCTTTTAAATACTTTTTTTTTTTGGCTAATCTCTTTTTCTCTCTAGGAAGTCAAGTTGAGTAATACAGCCGTGGTCCCAGTGACTTACTTAGTATCAGATCTGCCATGAATTGCAACAGTGTCTGGTGTTAAAAGCCTTCAACAGCTCCATAATTGTGTATGTTAATATACATTACCATTAGTGGATATCAATCATAACACATCGTCAATAATTATTCTAGTGCTGACTTGTGGAGCCTGTCAAGCAACAGAACAGTTAATATTCCCTAGATTTGAATATTAAAAATTATTTTACTAAATTTTCTTTCAGGAAATTGGACTAACAAAATCTAAATGAAAACTCCTATTCGTTCATAGACTCTGTCAATATTTTTAATCCTCGACTTAACTTGACCACTGGCGTTTTCCCCTTCTCTCCACTTGTTTCTGTCCTCTCAGTGGCCAGCCACCTATAAAATCTGAAGCATTTAATCAATCGCCTAACAAAGGCCTTTTTTATTATGTTTGACACGAATGCTCCAAAAACAGCTCTTCGATTAGTTTTACGTCCTCTAAGTTTATTGTAAAATCTGAACTGCACACGAGACCTTTAATTTCCGTAGTGCTGAAGTCCGTTTATTATTTATTTTATTTTTAGCTGGGATTCGATCCTGCCATCAAATCGAACACGGTACCTCTGTTAAGTCGATCAACAAAAATTAATGGTCTATCTACTTAGTTTCTGTCGTCCAAATTGTAATTTTTATAAGCACGTTATTGCTGAGTTAATCAATTAATAGCTAGCTAGCGCAAGCGTACCAATAATATTCTGACTGGAAAGAAAGTTATAATTAGAATTAGAATCGTAAAAGTTGACAAACGATCTGCAGCTTTGAGTCCTTCCAAAATAATAATAAAAAAAATACATATTTCTTTTTTAATCTCATATTGAGGTATCGATGAAGTAATAGTTACTGCAGGTCTGAATAAAACAAAATAAAACAAAAATAGTAAAATAATAAAGAGGGGGAATAGGTGGGCAGCTAAAAAAAGTAGAAGGCCTTGGAAGAGGGGAGGGGTGGTTGATCCACCAAATTTAATAACAGCAAGAAAACCTTCGTCCAATCCAAAATAGTATCAGAATGTCCTTGTTTTTTTTAATCCGAAGACAGAGAAGGAAACGGCGGCTGGAGAAGACAGAGATCAACGAGTAGTTTACCTCAAGTTGGGTAGGACAAAAATCTGGCAGCTAATCTAGGTTTGGATTGAACACAAAAACCGTGTGACTTGGAAGTCCCCACTACGAGAATTCTTACATTCAAGAAGTGAGCGGCAATCATGTAAAAAAAAGAGGATCCTTAGAAGTTCCATTACCTCTCTCTCTCTCTCTCTCTCTCTCTCTCTCTCTCTCTCTCTCTCTCTCTCTCTCTCTCTCTCTCTCTCTCTCTCTCTCTCTCCCCCCGCTTCGAAGTACATGTGTAAAAAATAAGGGCTGTAAAGAAATGACTGAATAAATAAAATAAGAATAGAAAGAAAGAAAAAGAATCCAGTCCAAACAGTACTCACGCTCTAATGATAGCAAAATATTTTGTCTATTCAACATTCAATTGAATGTATCAACTCTCTCTCTCTCTCTCTCTCTCTCTCTCTCTCTCTCTCTCTCTCTCTCTCTCTCTCTCTCTCTCAGATCATATGCCTCACACTCCTTCCTCACAAATCTGCCAACCACATGCCTGTCGACCAATCAACGCGCAGCTGTGGGATGTAAAATGGGCGCGTCCTAGCCAATGACGGCTCAGATGTCGAAGTTCCAACACCCTATCGTGTCCGCCCCCTTTTCTTCCCCTCTCTCACTCCTCCAACCTCTCTCTTGTAGCTTCGTGGCTATACAATGCGCCTGTTACGCAGCCGAAATGCAAGCAATAGGGAAGAAGAAATAAACAGTGAGACAGACAGACAGACAAACGATCCAGACAGACAGAGACGGCGCGGGTGGAGGCAGCTACATGACGCGGGAGTGTGCGCGCTTTTTGCGACTGCCCGTAAAAAGTGGGCTGGCCCAAGTGGAGTGGGACTGGAAGTTGTTCCGATATTATTGTCAGTGGGAAAATAAGCACCGATTCAGATGGATTTGGAGGCAGGGAAATGATTGGTGATCAACTGAGGAAGAAAGAGAAGGGGTGAGGCTGGGGCCGAAGATAAGGGGGTGGGGGAGGAAACAAGTGGAATAGTAAGGGGAGGGGAGTGTTTGCAGTAAAGCAGAAATGAAGGGAGAGAGTGGAATTGACATTTTTGTAATTGGAAAGGAGGGGTTAGAGAAAATAATGAGAGAGAATTCGGATTGAAAAATTCAGATGAACTGTTGAAATACGCCGCCCCCCCCCCCCTCCCCCTCTTCCCCTCCCCCTGCCCAGCGGCGAGTATAATTCCACCGTTGTGCCCCCACCCCCACCCCACCGATTGCAGTAGTTTTGTTGGGTGCTTGAAGAAGAAATCTACAGCAGAAACGGAGAGGGAATGAGAAAGAGAGAGCTCGGAAAGAATCCAATCGGCGTCTCTGATTCTCTCTTCTCTCTGTTCATCTCCTGTTTGACTGACTGAATGGTAGTGAGATATGAAAGCATCCGAGGTATCTCCATTTGGTGCATTCATTACTGGAAAGTAGCAGACGCGTGGAACTTCACCAGTTCACACATCATCCTCACCTCAAGAGATCGCCAGTGCCACGGCTACAGCTGATTTCTGTTCTTCTGTTATTATGACTATTGTAGGTCAATGTGAAATACTTTTGGCTTATCTAATCTTGAAAAATTATCAAGATCTACTGTTCGCGTGGAATTTCGTGTTTTTGTTGTTTTTTTTTTTTACAACCGCTGATCAATACGATTTGTAGATTCAAAGAATCTATAAGATATAGATCTAGAATCTACTTTCAAATTAAGAATTTGTTTTGTGATATTGATCTTTTGATATAAACCGATTATTATGTGATAGATCCGCTGTCTAGATTTATCATGATCTAGAGATTTAGATTTCTAGATCATGGTTGGCACAGCAGCTGTTGAGTTGAGATGTAACTGAATTTTAAATTGCATTACAAGAGCTGACAAGGAAGACAAAAATCAGCATTAAAAACTGCACTATTACATCAAATTTTCATAATCATATCAATTCATATTTGAGGACTGCGAAGATCTAGATCTATATCCCATTTTATTTCGATCTAGAGTCTAGATCTAGTCTATGATTACTTGAAGATAGATCTATTATAGTAACAGTGGTGGATCAAAAGTGTAGTCTATAGGTTAATTATAGATCTTGTATAAATTTAGAGTATATATCTAGCCTTTGGTTGTTAGTAATTTTCTGTTTTTTTTCATGATGTAGGCTTACATCTAGATTACACCCTGTACCGTTTCTGTTTGTTGGGTCTTTCAAAACGTTTTTTGAGTCTACGCACCATATAACGTAAGAGTAAAATAATAATTCTAAAAGTACAGAAATAATTTAGATTCAAGCTCAAAATTTCTATTTGAATATTTTCATCTAGTTTTCATATTCATTATTATTATTTTTTTAAATTTTTCATTAAGACTTGAATTATTTACTCCGTCTAGATCTAGATCTAGTTCTAGATCAATATCTATCGGAAATTTTGTATATTTTAGCTGTGGTTATAAGGATGACTTTTCGTGAGGTCGTGAGAAAAACGTCTGGTAGTGATTGTCTTTGCTTTAACGAAAAGGACATAATTACGAAGTTGATAAAACTTGTTTTAATGAGGCGCAAGAAAAATGTAAACTAAAATTTTTATCTTTTTTTTTTTTTTTAATATTACCACGGTACGTGTCGATTTTCTAAAATGCATACCACGAAAATTTCTATTGGACCAAGGTAAGCTTTATACCGAGACTTAGATCTAGTAACAATCCTGCTAAAAAGACGTATCAGAATATGTGACA
>JAWDGP010001078.1:640000-672500 GCA_033675545.1 Elysia crispata | reverse complement strand
GCTGTCTTTCCGTGTTGATATCAATGAAATACATTTTAGTACTAGCATTTAATTATTAATTCCACGAAGTATTACAATATAGATAATAAGTTTATGAGAATTTTTTTTTAATTTATCTTGTAGAGATCGATTCTATCGATCAATATTTTCATCACTCTTTTGGTTTTTTACCTGCCTGCACTGAATACAATGACATGTATCATCATTGTATTGCGACAAATATCCTTTCTCTAATGGATATGTTGCAAAATTGTTCTAACCCCAACCACCTCAGGATTATGGTATCATGACTTTTGTGTCTCTTCGCATACTTCTCCAAAATAGATTTGAAATAATTATATTGAAATCTGTAATCCATACTGCTCAGATATGTGTCTTAAATAAAATGAATTAACGTACTATCATTCAATATTTTTCTGCACTCATTTTTTAAACCTTTTTTTTTTTTTTGTAAAAAAAAAATTGCATTAAGCAATGTTGCAGATTCTATTTTGCTTGCCGCGGTAATTTTCATTGACTGTGTTGGTTGAGATTTTTTTTTTTAAAGGTTTTCTAATTTATCCATTAAATGTTTTAATATTGTATTTAATATCCAACGCTTTCATTCTTCATGACATAGTACATGTATTTAATTTATAATATAAAGCAAATAGCCCGACCTCAAAGACATTAAATTTTTATGTTTGATTTTAAAAGTTTGGTGCAAGCAACGAGTGTCTTTTTTCGAAATTGGAACAATAGCACAACTTGATTTACGTAGATCTAAGCGTGTACATCAATATGAAGACTTACAGTTATTATTAATTTGAACCTTGTGGCTAGATCGATTTGTTTCTCAAACAACGATCAACTCGTTATCTTTCCGACCATACGCCAACCTATTAAGTTAAGACCTAAATCGAACGAGAGTTCTAATTAAGAATGATCTCAGTTGAATATTTATAAAGTAAAACAAGAAAACAAATTGTGGAGGAGAAAAAAACTCAGAAAGCCCAATCTATTTAACATGATTTATCATAAATCACTCAGGCCCACAAAGACAAATTATTTCCCTTCATTAGAATGAATGTGGTTACTGAGAATCTGATGATATCGACTTAACCCAGAGATACTCCAATATATTAAAAACAAAGGATTAGGAAGAAGAAACACAGCACTGGCGGTTACATCCAAACTACCTTGATAAAAGCGATGAGCTGCCAGAGTACACCGAAGCCGTTGTGGGTTTTTTTTCAGCTTTTTTCTTTTCTTCTTCTCTATTTTTTTTATCTCAACAAAAGCACACAAAGCTGTCGATAGATTGATGTTGTAAAACACATTAAAGGCTCTGTGTGTCTTTAAAAAAAACTTGCTAAGTCGGGAGGTCTCGACCTTCTCAATACTTGTTTCAAAACTAGGAAGTCATGTACCTGCTTTGTAACAGTTTATAACAACGGCGATAAGTTTATGGACCAGTCCTGTACTCTTTTTTTCCTTTTTCCCCACTGAGTTCCATTGATGAGACATCCAGTACCCGGACTGTCTCGTGACCTGATGAAACGCATGTCTTTGGGTACACAAGGACTAAATTTCTCTTACCGGTTCGAATCGCTCCGTGGCTAGGTGTTGAGATAGGCCCACACCTTAGTAGGTTTACCCTGTCTAACTCCGGCTTGTCAGACTTGCAGTTAGAAACAAGCATGAGAATGGACGGGTTGTCAAATCAATGGATCAATTATTAATCTTTGGGTTGCGACTTTGGGTATTCTGCAAATAAAAGGCCACATCATCAATATCTCTTTCATATCTATTGTCATTTTAACTATTCATTATTATTATTATTATTATTATTATTATTATTATTATTATTATTATTATTATTATTATTATTATTATTATTATTATTATTATTATTATTATTATTCACTCGGGTAATTCTAATATTTTCTTCAATCACTTTCAGGCCCACAGGACAAAATGTGGAAGGCTGGAGAAACTATATTTCCCGGTAGGTTTTTTATTTCTGTGTAACAATATGGTTATCAAAAAACCACAAACATTTTTTTCCCTTCTTAGTCATCTAGGACTTCCGCTCCTTCAGAACAGACTGATACTCAAAATATCGCTGAAGCTCCTAAAGTTACTTTTATCGAGGCTCATATAACTATATATGTTTAAATTTAATATTTGAAACTTTAAAAACTCGTAAGATATTGAGTCGCGCTTGATGTGATGTGAAAAGACCGAACGATAAACATGAAAGAAATATACAAAAAAGCAAAGGTAAATATGGAAATAAAAAAATAGAGTAGTATTTTCATTGTCACTTAATACGGAACAAAAAAAACAACGATAAAACACACATACTGAAAACAAATAGACCTGTTCAGTAATGCTAATTGCCTATTTTTAGTTGGTCTTAAGTCTAGTAAGACTGTTAAAAGTACCGAAATTATTTTTTTTTTCTTAATATTACCTGAGTTTCCAAATTTTTAAAGAAACAGTTAGTCCTGCTTTTAAGAGCCGAATGATAACACGGCAACAAAGATTATCAAAGTATTATCACTTTTTGCTTCTACTGACGACTCGCAATTATGCCATCCAATAGATCGATTACTTATTTTAGCCTCTATTTTTATTGTTTTAAATTTCTTTTCTATTTCTCACTTTGGAATTCTTTAAGTACACTAAAAAGGTTAACATGCCAATTAATTGTGTGTTACAGGACTGGACTTTCTGCGCGCCCACGCCAGTCTGTCCTCCTTACCATTGACTGCCAACGGCCTTGACCCCGCTTCGGCCTTGGCCTTGAACCTTCACTCGCGCGGGGGCGTGGCTGGAGGAGATCACCACAGCTCCTCCCACTTGTCACCTACTAAGGGCAGCAGCCCGCCTCCCCCAAGCCGGACTGGTGGCGGTGGAGGTCCCCCCTCTCCCCGCCCGGGCAGTGCTAACACCACAGGCCCTCCACCTCCTCCTCCACCCCCTCACCTCCTCAGCTCCGGTCTGAACGCCCTAAATTTGATTCACCAACAGCAGCAGCTGCACCACCACCACCACAGCCTGCTTCACGGCATGACGTCCTCATCCTCCACAGGGCCAAACCCGACCACTCCGCCGTCGATCTCCTCCACCCCGGGAGGGTCGTCCGGCAGCAAGCCGCCTCCACCGCACCACCCACCGACCCCACTCCACCACTTGAGCAAGCCCAGCTCCTACAGCTCGCCGCCGCCGTTGGCGTGCAACCCAGAGCACAACGTGTGCAAGCTGATCGAGTACCGCGGTGCACAGGTTGCTGCCTTCATGGTGGACGGCCGTGAGCTGATCTGTCTACCTCAGGCGTTTGAGCTGTTCCTCAAGCACCTCGTCGGGGGACTCCACACAGTCTACACCAAGCTCAAGCGGCTAGAGATCACGCCTGTTGTCTGCAACGTGGAGCAGGTTCGAATCCTGCGTGGTCTGGGCGCCATCCAGCCGGGTGTGAACCGATGCAAGCTCATCTCATGTTCAGAGTTCGACACCCTCTATGAAGACTGCACCAATTCCAAGTGAGATCTGTTCTGTTGTTTGGAGCTCCGGTTCTTTGTTCTGCAATCCCCTGCCCCTCTTCTCTCTCTCTCTCTCTCTCTCTCTCTCTCTCTCTCTCTCTCTCTCTCTCTCTCTCTCTCTCTCTCTCTCTCTCTCTCTCTCTCTCTCTCTCTCTCTCTCTCTCTCTCTCTCTCTCTCTCTCTCTCTCTCTCTTGGTTTCTTTTTACTAATACATACTCATAAAAATATCTCTCTTTTGCATTGTGTTGCACAATGACATACTTCAGTCAAGACCCAATTTAGTGAGATAATTTCGGAGCTATAGTATGTGTCTAAGGTAAGTTCTCCACTGAATTCAAAATTTACAATGTCACTCAAGCTTCTGCACAACCACTGCTTTCCCATCCTTTTGGTTATTTTAATATCTTTGAAAGTTAAGCGCGTTCTGCAGAACACTAAAGAGCTTTGAATCGTCCGCTGTCTCTCTCTCTCTCTCTCTCTGTCTCTCTTTCTTTTCTTTGCTTGTTGGTTTTTTTTTTCCAGTGTATCTATACCGATACTTTATATTTAGTCCCTAAGTCTGATTCCTTATGCGCCTTTCTAAAGAGTTTATTCATCATCTTAACAAAGATTTGGTCTTCAAATTTTTAATAATTTTTTGTTTTAAGTTGTTAACTTGCTCGAGAAGAAGTACACCATTGATACGTACAGATTTATACTTCCTCTCACTCCCTTCTTTGTCTTATCTATACATTTCAGTTTGTCTGTCGGTCTCTAATATCCATGTCTGTCTGTCTGTCTGTCTGTCTGTCTGTCTCTCTTTCTCTTTTTCTCTCTCTCTTTCTCTCTTTCTCTCAAGCCGTAAGCCTCTTACCCTTCTCATGTATAAACTTAACCAACACAATAATATAGCGGCGAACTCATGTCCGGCTAACCACGAACAAACTATCGAACGAGTTGAAACTGTTTCCGATCTGTGCCACCAGTTTTATCGCCCTGGCCTTGCCGTCTCGCAGGGTGAAGCGTCATGTACAACCAAGCCCTGGTGTTGCGGCTCTGTCAGCCTGACGCGTGACGCGTGACGCGCGCTTCACATGCGACCAGATCTGTGGCGGCACTTACTTCTGCTGCCATGATAAAGTTAGGGATGCGACAAGATCCATTGAGACACCTCGGTTGTTCAGTCTTAACTACTGACATTAAAAAAAAAAAAAATGAATAAAGGATTACAAGTTCATAAATGAATTAAGACATAATTATTATTTGATTACTCTTTAAGCATCTCACCCAAGATTTAATTGGTATTAGAGAATTCTCAACTTCTTGAAAAGAAAAATCCATGTCAAGTAATGAACCTTTTTCTGCTTTGGTCTGTGGGTAGTGTTGTCCGCACATTGTCACCTCTCTCTCTCTCTCTCTCTCTCTCTCTCTCTCTCTCTCTCTCTCTCTCTCTCTCTCTCTCTCTCTCTCTCTCTCTCTCTCTCTCTCTCTCTCTCTCTCTCAGTTAGTCCATTTTTTTTGGTCAATGATTGTAGTACCTACTCTCTATAAATGCCACTTTACTTGTCGATAAATTTTATATCCCAATAATGCCCCCCCCCCCTCCCCACACACCTCTCTCTCTCTCTCTCTCTCTCTCTCTCTCTCTCTCTCTCTCTCTCTCTCTCTCTCTCTCTCTCTAATTCTCCCAACATCTGCTTCCCGCCCTGCTCTTATAAACACATTCTTTCACCTCCGCCGCCCTGACCCCCATCCTACCCATTTGATACCTGCTTAGGTCTCCTTCCCCACCCATACGCGCATCTTTCCTCGCTAGTCGCTTCCATCTTTTCAGCATCCCCTTTTCGTCATTCTGTGGTATAATAATGTGAGCGCATTGTTAAAACTCTATTAAAGAATAATAATAATAAAAAAAAAACTGTAGCTCGCTGCTCTTACAAAAGGCAGAACTTGAAGTGATGGAGAGTTTGGTAGAATAAAGTGCTGTCTTCACAGAGAAGACTACCAGCGCCGAAATGTCTATTGTTGAAACCGTTTGGATATTAATGTTCCTTTAGTTTGCTCGTATCATTTTAAAGTCTCTGCTTCTCTTTTTTCTTTATTTTTTTTTTGCCTCCGAATTTGATCACCGCGTCTTTGTTGTGTAAGCTCTGCAACAGACTGATGCGTGGTGCCTAGAGGCAAGAACAAGGTATGGTTAGGGACAGGGGGAAAAGGAAATGGAGAGGGAGAGGGATGGAGGAAACAGGATTCTCATAGAGATGGAGGAGGTGTAAAGATGCACCAAGAAGAAGTGACTGGGTAACAAAAAAAAAAAAAATGGATTAAGACATGGGGGCGGTTTGAAAAAAGATGGAGTGGGCTGAAAGTGTTGTGAAGGTGATAGTGGTAGCGGTGGTAGTGATGCTGTTGGTGAGGATGATGATGATGATGATGATGATGAAAATTATTTCGAGACTGATGCTGATCTCTGTGCTGGTAATGATGACGGTGGTGATGATGATGATGATGATGATGATAATGATGTTACTCGTGACAGATGAATCACGATGATGATGATGATGATGATACTGGTCACAGATGAATCATGATGATGATGATGATGTGGAGGAGGATGAAGAATATCACGGTAGATGCTGTGATCGTAATATAGAAGCAGGAAAGAAACCCTTGAGACAGAGACATCATCAGAAACACCATCACCGCGGAGAGGAGTTAGGGCACGAGCCGTGTGTCTGTACGGGGGTCCTGGGAAGATTCCCCACCAGTCCCCGGGAAGTGTGGCCTATTGTCGGCGTGCAGAGCCTGTGGATGATACACTCACAATTCATATCAAACCCTCACCAGGGAAGAAAACATTTCATTTTTTTTAGATCTCCACCTGAACAAAGCCTTGAATCCCCCAGTTTCACTCCGTCCGTTGCACGCTCCCACATTTAGATCCTTCCACGCGCCGGAATAGAACTCTGATTCTTTATCTTCACTTGTTCCATTTGGTTTTTCCGCTCTCTTCAACAAGGTCTTCATCCGACCTCTGACCCCCATAAGCCTCAATAACTGATGCAATGGAGTTTAAAAAAGAAAAAAGGGAGACAAGTTGCCATACGGGCGAAGCATGATCCTTACTAACGGCCGTAGGATTTCTAGTTCTTCTTTGATTTCCCGCCAAGCGGAAAATGGCGAACAATGGTTGGCTTGGTGGTGAATGTACGGAAAACTGAAATGATGCCGCAGGCTGTCTTTTGATAAACTGATGCTAAGGTGTTAAGGAACAAAGTGATAATTTAAACTCGAAATCTTAACATCTCCTTGCACTCGCCTCTTAATTTTTTTTAGAAATTCTTTTGCTTCGTTTCTCTATTTTCTTTCTGTTTCTTTGACTTGAGGTTTTCTGACGCCCCCCCCTCCCCCCTTGCCTCCCACACACACACACTGTGGCATACATCAAACCCTCTGCCTTCATAAAAGAAAGATAGATGGATAAATATCCATTCATTCATCTGTGCATCTATCCACTCCTTTTTGCCTGTTTATCTAATTGTCTCTCCATCATTGATTCAACAATTTTTCTTTATATCTGTCTACCTGTCTAACTACTATCTATAAACTTGGGTGCTTATCCATCTGTTTGTATCTATTTCTATTTATCTAACGATTAATTACAATTTAATTGTATCTTTCTAGTATGTGCCTCTCTCTCTCTCTCTCTCTCTCTCTCTCTCTCTCTCTCTCTCTCTCTCTCTCTCTCTCTCTCTTTCTTTTTTTAACCTATCTGCCTGTCTATCCATTAACTTTCTTTGTCTATTATATTTCCGACTTAGATAGCTTGGAAATTGTACGAATAGCAAAAAAAGTAAATAAGTAAATAAAATAAATATCTAAATAAATAAATAAATAAATAAAATAAATATCTAAATAAATAAATAAATATATTAAAAAAAAAAGAATTTTGCTAAAAAGCTTCTCTTCTCTCCACAAAGCGTCCATTGCCTTCAACTAAACATTAAAGCACAAATGACGTCTTTA
This sequence comes from Elysia crispata, assembly GCA_033675545.1. NCBI lineage: Eukaryota > Metazoa > Mollusca > Gastropoda > Plakobranchidae > Elysia > Elysia crispata. The sequence goes on along the minus strand of JAWDGP010001078.1, from coordinate 664,967 downwards.
ACTATTTGCTGTACAATTTTCTTTCTCTAACTTATAAATTACAGCAATACTCCATGTAATTCCACTGCTCATCATGGTTACTGTGGACGCTTGCTGGTCAAGTAGAAACGGCCGTTAGAGATCTTTAAAAGCTTTTGCCTGTTTCGCCATAGCTCTAAATCAAGTTTGGAGCGTAGGTTTACTTTCAAATGGAGTCCTTGCTCACCAATAAAAATCGGTTTTATGGTCCAAAATGCCACGGCGGAGAACAATAAGTCGGTGCTCCCGGAGAAAGCTAATCACCCATAAATAATAATCCCGCACAGAGGAGAAACGAGAATGTTTTAGATGAGGAGGGCTGAAGTCTCCGGAAGTGGAGGGAAATTATTATTTTATTCTTTTAACAAAAAAAAAAAAAGTAACATTGAAATAGAGTAAAAATAGGAATCACAATTATTAGAATATCCTATTGAACTATTACTTCGATTTTTAAAAAATTCAATGTTTGTTTGTTGGGTATATTAGTCTATTTATGTTTCTTTGTATGAAAATTATTATTTGTAGAAAAATTCTGGCAAGTTGCTTTTATCATATTATTATTATTATTATTATTATTATTATAAGTAGTACTACAGACCTGTCATTGAAGTTAATGTTGTTGTTGCATCATCGTTTTCATTTTTATCCTAATTGTGATTATCCTTTTTCGTCAAATACGTGCTGACCTACAATTTGCCGTCTCTCTTTTTTTCTTTTTCCCTCTTACTTTTTTCTTCTCCATCTTCTTCTTCCTCTCTTTCTCTCTCTGAATTTGGGGGGGGGATGAGAGAGAAAGAGAGAGAGGGGGGGAGAGAGAGAGAGAGAGAGAGAGAGAGAGAGAGAGAGAGAGAGAGAGAGAGAGAGAGAGAGAGAGAGAGAGAGAGAGAGAGAGAGAGAGAGATTGCAGGAATGGATACATCGCTAAGATGACACGAACTTCAGGTGCACAAAATCTATGAATAAACATAACTCCCCTCCGTCAGTAAACACCGTTGTTCGACCTTCATTCTGAAACCCACAGTAAGACTTTCGCTTTAATCATCAAACACACCATAATTAAATTACGATTCAAGTATTGTTTACTGCCCTGGTTTCTGTCGGAAATCAAATCTCAACGTCCGTGTTTGTCCAAGTGGCTAATAAAACAGTGGCAGAGTAGGTTCCCCCCTAGATTTACCAATTGATTCGTTTAGGTGAACTCCACCTTGAATAGAGGTTACCACCTGATGACGCCATGGGGTCATTTTCCAATAGTGCTCAGGAATTGATGACGCAATATGGCACACACTTGCGTGCCAGCGAGTAAGTGTTAGCGTGGGGAAGGCGGGGCTATGGCTTAATTATCAATTATAGAAGAACAGTTACTGTCTTGGCCTTCACTCTAAATATAGAATATAAAATAAACCAAAACACAGCGATGCAGAGATTTATACAACCAAACAGTGAGAGGGGGGGCTAGGAAGGGGAGGTAGGAAAAGAAAATTGCTTGGGTAGATTTTAACCGCTATGAATTAATAACAAGCTCAATAAACCAAACTTTGACATAAGCTAAAGCAGAGACTTGTGTTTGCCGATATACAATCTTGAGGCTGTAAAAGCTGCTCCTTCATTTCTTACCTGAATGGTTAATGCGTTCTTTCTCTTTTGCCTGTCTTTTTTGATCGGAGCTAGGTGTCGCAATATGCTTTGACAAGAGAGAAGCGCGTATTCAAATAATACATTAAAAATAATTTAAAAAAATAAAACAAAAGAATCTGAAATACCTCACAAGATCAAATTAAAAATGACACATTTGTAACAGAAGTTGGCAAAAAAAAAATGAAAATAAATAAATAAATGAATAAAAATGCGAGATGCTAAGTCATTGCATTGCCACTGTTTCATTGGTACTTTCGTTAAAGCCAAGCCCAGGGTTGGATTGTTGAAACTAATCAGAAGTTAAAGAACAAAGATAGAAGCCCCAATAAATATGCCACACTCTTATTATTATTGTTATTATTATTATTATTATTATTATTATTATTATTATTATTATTATTATTATTATTATTATTATTATTATTATTATTATTATTATTATTATTATTATTATTATTATTATTATTATTATTATTATTATTATTATTATTATTATTATTATTATTATTATTATTATTATTATTATTATTCGCAGCATCACTGTCTATTGTGTTGTTGTCTAAATCGCAGTCACAGGTAGAAGACATTGTTATAATATTATAGTAGACTGAAGCAAGATACTCAGCCAGTATGTTTCATGGAACGGGGCAGCCTCTATAAATAACATGCATGCACAAAGTTTCCACAATGTTTCATAGAAGCCAACAATATAAAGGTGTAAATTGCCGAAAGTGGGTTACTGTAAATTTGGATCTACTAAGTCAGTAAGTGTGCATCATAATACCGCGACTCTGAGCTTTAAAGTATTTACAGCAAACACCTGTTGCTGCTCAGGTGGTTAACCTTACCGTCTGTTTGTCAAGGACTCTCTTCACGTCACATCCGGTCATCCACAAACAAGTCAAGAAGATTGTGTGCTTCAGTGGAGAAGCTTGGCAAGTTTATTTGCGGCTCTCGATGAAATTGTACAGAGTTTGGCCTCTCGAGACTACAAAATCCTGGCAAGTTTGAAGTAATGACCAGGAGTTAACCAAGTTTAGTCCACTACGATAACATCCTTTGGCGATAATGTTTAAAATACAAGGATAGAATCATGGAGCGACAATTTATGTAGTATTGAAATATAGGGCCAATTAATAAAAAAAAAAAAGAGACCGTCACGCTCGTAAATGAGGTTCATAAATACATTTATAAATTAGAAAGTGAGAAAGATGATGGAGGGGTAGAGAGATAGATTTTGCAAGCAGACAAATGGATAGAAAGATAAATTTTTACGACATGGAAAGAGATATGTAGTCCAACTTTCGAGGTTAATCTCGGAATCCAGTCAATATTTTGACAATGGGATCTTTGTCCCAAAGACAACCTCATCAATCCCACTCCACCGCTCCTCTGAGAGGAGAGGAGAACAGATGACAGAATCTCAGAGACTGAACACTCAGCTTCAGCATGTGTCGTCATAGTGGCCTGTAATGACAGCCAACAATAATAACATCACAGGCTGTAATGGCAGACTTGAAGCATCAGTACAGGGATCCTTCATGCTAAACGATAACCCCGCACTACAAATACTTTAAGCCTGTAAGAATTGATGTAAACTCACAGAGTAGTCTCTCCTGAATAGGAACTTGCCGAAGCAAGAGGCTGTTATAATTATAGCTCTATGGGGCGGCCATGTTAGTCAAACTGAGCCAGTCGACTTGTCTCCCGCGATGTTTGCTGGGAAGCCTGTTTATTTTTCTCCGACACCTCTTAACGTTTAACAACAAGCCCGAGGCGGGTTAGGTCATGACGGATCAACAGACACCCACTGAGAGCGTGATACAGGAGATAATCCGGGATTATGCAAACCTAAGTTAAAGGATCAATTTCTAGAAGGCACTGCGCAATGCTGACTTTGAACTCCCAACTCTTGATTCCGCTGCGCTCCATTCGAAATTATACGCCCCTCAATTTTTTTTCCGCACTGCGCGCAATATTCTCAGCAGGATATCCCTGTTGCAGAGAAAACAAAATTGCTTCGTGCACTGGTTAATCTCAACAGCCCAATGGTTCCCATTTTATAATTCTGTTTCAAGGCCTATATTCTGTGAATCATAAAACATCACTGCGAGTTATATCCGTTTTAAAAACTAATTCTAAAGATGGTTAAAGATATAAACATTACAGAGTTTTACATTTGAAATGTTTAAGCTAATTTTGTAAAAATGTTATTCTTTGGCTCCATATTTTCCATACCTTCTATGGAGTTTCCTGAAGTGTGTTCAATCAGTGTACTATCAGCTTCTTACTCTCTTAGATGTATCCAGTGGTTGCGCACAATACAAAACCATGGCATCAGAAATAAAGTTCTAGCACAAAAAGGGCAAGGTAATTAAGCGCTCTATTTCTATGAGCACATCAGAAAGAGACCCCATAACAACGTTCTGTGATGTCAATTTCATCAGTGAAATTCGCTTGAAGAAGTGTGGAGTTCGTTGCGATGAAAGTTTTGCTTATGACAATCAAACCAGAGGGTTTAAGTTGTTAATCCCTGACATTGGAAGCTTAAATCTTCTCAGTGTAGTGGGACATCAAGGGACGGGGAAATACCCACTCCCCAAATATTTTTATTGTTTGCTTAAATCTTCATACTTATGGGTTGATTTTGTAATAACTTCTCTATTCTCTCTCTCTCTCTCTCTCTCTCTCTCTCTCTCTCTCTCTCTCTCTCTCTCTCTCTCTCTCTCTCTCTCTCTCTCTCTCTCTCTCTCTCTCTCTCTCTCGCTCTCTCTCTCGCTCTCTCTTCCTTTTCTTTCTTTCTCCCTCCCTCTTTCTATTTGTCTGACTGTTTCATCTCCTCTCTTTAATTTAAAAACTGCTGAATGTCTACTGAGTGCTGAATGAAGCATGGGGATCCATTATAATAACAAAGAAACACAACTACATTATTTTATTTTTTATCAGTCGTTCCTACAAGGAATAGAAACAGTTCACAATCGATAGAAAAATCAGGACTTCAACTTAATCTAAATGATTATATGGATTTTGTCCTTTTAATAAACTTTACAACGCCCCCCCACCCCAACCTTTTTGTTTCTTTTCCTGTCAATTGCCAACCATATTTATTTAAAATTCCTTTATGCTGCGACAACCCTTCCACTTCCACCCCCATCCCCCCTCGCCCCCTCCTTTTCCCACTCAATCCACCCCCCAACGTTATCCCCTATGTCAAGGTGAAATAAATTGTATTGTAAGTGAATGCAAAAGTTTCCGAATCTTCCTGACTTGAATCTTAAACATTACAACAGGTAAGGTGAAAGAGGTAAACCTGTGAAATGTCTTTCTCCTCCTTCGCTCTCTCTCCATCTCGACCACCCTAACAGATACACGGTAAGAATTTGTCCCCACCCACTTCCTCCACGAACACACACCCACACACATGGACACACACACTCACACCACCAGCAAGCTTCTGCCGCTATGAATTATGTAACAAATTACGAGCTATTCATCAAATCGTTAAACTCTAACATGACAAAACCGGTATTAGTCTGAATACAATTCTTTTTAAGATGTTTTAAGTGCTTGTTCTGGTCTAGATTCAAATCTCAGGTAATCTGAGATAGCCAGTCACACCTGAGATCTTCCTCGTCCTCCGACCTCTCTGACTATCCACATTCTTCAATGATTGATTAGTTTGTCAACTTGAAACAGAGAAATATGGGTTTTACTGAGACATTTCTTTCTTTGAATAATTTTTTATTCCAAATTCATACAAGTCACTGGCTTGACAATAGAGACATTACTGGTTATTACTCGGCAGAGTTTGTACGTAAGCATAAAGTTTTATTTGTTTTGGCCTTTGTGTTAAAAAAAAAAACAAATTAGGAGTAAGACTGTAAGGTTACCAAAAATTAAGCGAGAGAGAATTTAGAGTGCATAAATGATAAGATGGAGAAAGGTATTTTAAAAAGAGACAACAAAAATGAAAGAAAGAAAAAAGAAGACAATTGAGCGGTCGAGTGTTATACGGAGAGACAAAGAAATTGGAAAATCACTTACCTCAGATTTTATTGACTGACTGGCCGCACAAATAAAATGGAAAGGAAGAAAATTAAAATAAAGACGAAGAAAGAGAGAGAGAGAGAGAGAGAGAGAGAGAGAGAGAGAGAGAGAGAGAGAGAGAGAGAGAGAGAGAGAGAGAGAGAGAAAGAGAGAGAGCTAGTGAGGAGAGAGAGAGCGAGCGAGGAGAGAGATAGAGAGAGAGAGAGGAGAGAGAGTGAGAAAGAGAGACAGACAGACAGATAGACAGATAGTCAGATAGAGAGGAAGTAGATGTACACCATGTAGCTGTCGGTGTCACAGATCCCTTCAGACATGATTATGACTTTAAGGTGAGACCCCAGCCGTACTCACCGCTTGAAGCTGACCCACGCCACCTCTTTCCTCCCCCCTAAACCTTCGCGGGCTCCCCCCTACGCCTCCTCGACTGGCTACATAACCTCAGCAAGTGCTCCGATACTTTGCTATTGCCTGCTCCCTGCTCTCTAGAATGATCTCCTCCTTAAAGGTTTTATAGAGAACACACAGAACCTTTTTTTTTTCCATTTTATCCGACAATCTAATATCTATCACTTGCAGACAATGAAGAGTTTCGTGCCACCCTTGCAGCAGGAAGCCCACAAAATAATCTGTCATTCCGGTTTATTTCGCGTCTTTGGCCGCCTTTTCACACATACTAATTGTTTATTACTTGTCAGGGCTGATACGTGACAGATCTATATCTGCCGTCCATGGGATTCAGAAAGAAAGGAATTAAAGAAGAGAGAACGCTTCCTTTTTTTTCCTGTCTTTAAACTGTGTATTTTCATGAGAGATATAAATATTCGCTTCTCAATTCATCTGAAATGCTGGGTTTTTTGGGGTTTTGTTTTTTTTTTGCCTTTTTTTTCAAAGCTATGAAAAAGTTACACAAACGCGTATCTCTCATGAGACCTGTACTAAAATTTTTGTCAAAGGCTTGGAACTACGAATTGTCTGAGTCGTGCTTTTGTTTTGTGAATCTTTGTGTGTCATTTTTTTAATGTTTTTAAAATCTTCTTGATGACATTGCAGTGTCTTTGACACCATGAAGTTTTAAGAAACATCCAGATAGATACAGAGAAAAAGGGAGAGAGAGAGAGAGAGAGAGAGAGAGAGAGAGAGAGAGAGAGAGAGAGAGAGAGAGAGAGAGAGAGAGAGAGAGAGAGAGAGAGAGAGAGAGTGGGGGGGAAGATATGAAACGGGGAAAAGTGTATGATAAAGCGACATTTTGAGACGAGGAAAGAGAGGTAGATATGTTTTTAAAAGAAAATCGTACTGAGAGAGAGGATAGGAAGGATCAGTTTATGTCTTTATAAAGTATGAAGTGTGAAGGAGAGATACTGAGAGAAGAAGAAAGAGATAAAAAGAAAAAGGTGAGGCAGAAGAGAAGAAAGATAAATGAAGAGGAAGAGAAAGAGCTAGAGAAATGGCTCAAGAGCGAGAGAGGAAGCGATAATATTGGGGTAGGTGTCTTGGGAGGGGTCGGGGAGAGGAGGAGAGACCAACAGCAGAGGCAGACACAATCTTAATGAAACATTATTTTCTGTATCTTCCATTTGGTTGCGAGCGGCTGATTGAGGGAGTCGCTAATGAAGAGAACAGCTCACCTGTTATCAACCAACGCAATATTTTATTGTCTTTCAATAAAGCGCAGGTTGACCATCAGCGCATTGTTATAGAATTCATCCGAGTTGGCCATTGTCATGTGAATAATCAGCGTCATAGTCATGAACTCAAAAGTCATGAAGTGAACCAAATAATTATTATTGTGGTATTGATCGTAAATGGAGATGGAAAGTGCTAAATGTTTTCTTCTCAGTCTCTTTCGGTACTAGAGATTAATGTGTTTCGGGGCGGTAAACTGCAGCTATCGATAGCAAAAGAACTTCTCGGAATGGGCCAAACAATATTAATAGAGATTTTATGTAGAGGTCAGCCACTTAGATTGGATTAGCCAGGATCGTATAATTTCTCTAACGTAGGCTGTCTACGTGCTATTGAACAGCAGTATGAGTAGTTTTTTAAAGTTCTAATCATGAGTGAACATGCCCTGTATTTCTGTTTTGGTGAGAAACTTAAAAAAATTTTTCCTCGAAATTCGTATTAATACCCTTTAATTTTACCGCTGTGAAATATATGGTACTTGATAGACAGAGCTAACATTCAAAATTTGTGTCTCTAAACATTATTTTAAATAAAAGAAAGAATTTTCCTTTTGCAATCATGGAACAGATACAAAACGGCAGTTTTACTCTCATAATTGTGGATTCCCACATCGAAAAAGAAAAAAAAATTGTGGATGGTTTAAAAACAATCAAAGCTGAAGCAAGCGTTTTAACGTATTTGTTTTTTTAAAGATCGATTAGGAAAAAAAAAAAAAAAAGAGAGAGAGAGAGAGAGAGATAGAGAGAGAGAGAGAGAGAGAGAGAGAGAGAGAGAGAGAGAGAGAGAGAGAGAGAGAGAGAGAGAGAGAGAGAGAGAGAAAGACGGACAAACATTATACCTGAATTGGCCAGAAGCATAATAATTAAGACCTGAACCAAATAATTACTTTTTCTGTGTGAAGTTATTCTTCTTCCGCAAGAGTCGGGCATGTTTTCCGTTCATTCCCTCCCTCTGAGGAGGACACAAGAAAGGGATAAAACAATAAGGTGTTGCTGCTATAATTGAAACTGTACATTCATAATTCTCGCTACAGGTGAACCTTTGATCATCAAGGGTAATTTCTGTCATAATCATCTTGTTGTGCTGCTAAGGATGTCAACATTTCGTGAATAGGCTGGGACAGGCTGAGGGAGACAGGGGAAAAGGAATCTGGAGGTTTGAAGGGGGAAAAAAGGAGAAAAGTTTCGAGGAATACAAGAAGAGGGAGAGAAAGAGAGAGAGAGAGAGAGAGAGAGAGAGAGAGAGAGAGAGAGAGAGAGAGATTGAAGAGAAGGATATGGATAGAAAGACAGTAATGAAATGAGATGAGGAGGGATAGAGAGCCACTGAGGGACAGGTTGTAAAGAATACATAATACAAAATTCAGAATACAGAAAACTTAATTAGGAAGAAAGAAAGGGATATGGAGATACTGACACAGTGATGTAAGGGAGGGGGGAACGAGTTGTAAAAGGTAGAAAGACATTGATATAATAAGGGCGCGGTGAGTTAAGTTTAACAACAAAGGTGTGAGATTCTACACCATAATAATTTATATAATTTATACACTGTGATGATGGAAGGCTGAATAAGTCAACAGAAACACGTGACTTACCAATGGCAGTTTGGATGATACATCAGACAGGGACCCGCTTCAACTTCTCAATCAAGACCGGACACAAGAGCAAGAGTCAGATTTGAAAAAAGAAAATTAGAAAAATAATAGTAAGCGTAATGGTAAAATGATATCAACTGCCTTCTTTTATTATTAAATTGTCTATTCAAATGAACTTCTTCTGTTTTAGATATAGCAAGGATTATGACTCTCTTCAATTGTTTTTTTTTTTTTTTTTTTTTTTCTCTTTTTTAAACCTTTACTCCCTTCTAAGACCGCCCCTTATAAAAATAAAAGTCTGTAAGAGACGCCAATTCTTGCAACTGTGATAATAGTGAAAGCAATATGCATGGTAAACGCCTGCAGCAAGCTTTATGTGCTTATCTTGCGAAACTGTTCTCTCTCTCTCTCTCTCTCTCTCTCTCTCTCTCTCTCTCTCTCTCTCTCTCTCTCTCTCTCTCTCTCTCTCTCTCTCTCTCTCTCTGTCTCTCTCTCTGTCTCTCTCTCTCTGTCTTTCTGTCTCTTTCTCGCTCTTCTTGTCTCTCTCCCCTCCCTCTTCCCCTCTTTTCTCTCTCTCTCTCTCTCTCTCTCTCTCTCTCTCTCTCTCTCTCTCTCTCTCTCTCTTCCCACATCTTTCTCTCTGTCCTCTTTAAGCTTTCTGTCTCTTAGACTGCTCCTATTTCTTTAAGTCGCCCTAGTAATTGTTTTCCACCATATTCATCAAAAGAAACCAATCAAATCCGGCAGGTACAAGTGAAGCTCATTTCTTCATTGTTCTGCTGGGCCAGTTCAGCACTAGATTTTCTATTTTACCTACAGAATCCTCTAGCTAGCAATCCTCCTTGACTCTCTATTTAATGTGCCAGGAATCTCTCATATTATGCTAATGATAGCGTATAGGCGCAACAGAGCCTCCATAGAGAGAGATTTTGTGGTTCTTTGTGTCAAGCTAAGAAAATTATTTTACTGCTTGTGTTGGCGCTGGACCACTTGCGCAGAGTCATATGAGGAGAACTGTCATGTCCTGGTGTCAAACCGGTGACGCCGCAGTGCAAGCTGTATCAAATCAGGACATCACCTTCCAGGAGTGTGGCATGCATTTCCTCTGATCTTCTGCTGCGTCCAGGGCTAGCCCGCCTGACATGCGCACACGTGTACAGGTTGAGGGCAGGTGACAGACCAAAGGAATAATTGTTTAAGCCTGCACAATCAGTTCGGGATAAGAATACAGCATAGAGTGAAGAAAGTGGCATTCCATGATCATGACTATATTGTGATATGTGGTGGAATGGTGTCACTATCTGGACAGTTACAGGACCTAGGCTTGGCAGATGCTTGGCCTGAAATAGATTGCCTCAACAGAGATGCTAATGTTTTATTGATAGTTACATACTTTAATCGGTAAAAAGAGGGGGGAAAGGTTAATGCTAATAGTAATATAAGGTTAGTCACGTCTCATGTAAAGTCCTACTACACACGAACACAAAGGGAAAATTTAAATGTTATATGAGGGTACAAAATTAATAATTTTTATGGTCGTTACTTACTTTCTTACCAAAATAGCGTCGGTTGCTTTTCACAATGAAAAGACTCATGACACAGACAAAATAAAACAAAAATGTTTTGAAGAAACCAGATTAGGGTGGTGAAAATCAAATGACAATTCTGATAATGGTGTTCTTGATGGTTCTGGCAATAAAGCCCGAGAACTTAAGTAATTAAAAAACAAAACGGAATTTTGTAAATGTTATAAAACATTCTCTTTTGGTACGATTGATTCGAGGAACCTTGTTGCAGTGGTCGCTTTTGATATTGCATTTTTTTTCAACAGACATAAAATTGGTAATTGATGAAACCGCGATCATTTCGATTGCCATCCATTTTCTTCAAGAAGCTGATTTCAATACTTCCTACGGTGATAGTGAATATTTTTTTTCCCATATACTAGCCATAAGACCAACGATACAGACAAAGTCTCTCAAGTTAGAACTGGAGTCTTCAACCGGTGATTGTGAATATTTTTTTCTCATAAATTAGCCATAAGACCAACGATACAGATAAAGTCTCTCAAGTTATAACTGGAGTCTTCAACCGGTGATTGTGAATATTTTTTTCTCATAAACTAGCCATAAGACCAACGATACAGATAAAGTCTCTCAAGTTATAACTGGAGTCTTCAACCGGTGATTGTGAATATTTTTTTCTCATAAACTAGCCATAAGACCAACGATACAGACAGTCTCTCAAGTTATAACTGGAGTCTTCAACCGGTGACTGTGAATATTTTTTTCTCATAAACTAGCCATAAGACCAACGATACAGATAAAGTCTCTCAAGTTAGAACTGGAGTCTTCAACCGGTGATTGTGAATATTTTTTTCTCATAAACTAGCCATAAGACCAACGATACAGATAAAGTCTCTCAAGTTATAACTGAAGTCTTCAACCCCCCAGCCGGTCCCTCTGATCCCTGTTTGACCCGATCCTTACTGCGCCCAACTGACTCCGAGCCCCTAGACCGAGCTTGCTCAAACAATTAGCGAGACCTGAACTAAATATTTGTGATCGCAATCCGCTAACCAGTGCCTGACCCCGCGGCGGATCTTCACACATTCCCCTTAAGGAGAGGGAGATAAACGCTGAAACAACTCAAGAAAAGACTGTGGACTGATATTGTTATACAGAGAATTCCCGCTGAAGTAATGGGCAGTCGGGTTGCGTAATTTTGTGTTATTTGAGGAAAGGAAAGAAAGAACTGTTTTAAGTCAAACCGAGCATCAAAGGCATGATAGATGTACTTTGTCGGAACAGCGGGAGAGAGGGAAGGAATGAATCCAAACTGGAGATCGAGAAAGAGAAAGAGAATACTTGAGAGAGAGAGAGAGAGAGAGAGAGAGAGAGAGAGAGAGAGAGAGAGAGAGAGAGAGAGAGAGAGATAGATAGATAGATAGATAGATAGATAGATAGAGAGAGAGAGAGAGAGAGAGAGAGAGAGAGAGAGAGAGAGAGAGAGAGAGAGAGAGAGAGAGAGAGATGGAAATACTGGAAGGCAGATATTATTTGCGACCTTGCTTCCCTAATGACCATTTCGGAAATCTTTGAAAGGCTTGGCCTTATCTTCAGGCCGAAAAGTGTTGATTGAAACAAGCCACGTATGCGAAGAGAGTATTAAAGAGTAATGTTAGCCAGTGTTACAATTCATGATCATCAGTTGTTCCTTATTAAAAGCTCTTGTTTTCTGTGAACTTTCTGCTGCGATGCGTGTTAAATCATTTACGATGACGAGATTTTATTCTTCATTAAAATGGGTGAAAGAATTTGGTTTTTCCTTTTCATATAAATGCCCACTCATTACTTATGGAAAGCGCGGAGGTGGAGGGGGGAGTGTGTGTGTCACTGCGGCGTCATGTGGACGGGATGGTCAAAGTTTGGCCGGAAAGTCACCATCTCCGACAATTTGAGAGCTACAGCTATCTCCGTGGCTTCAACAGTAACTGATGTTGATAGAGATAAATATATTGAGAGGTAACAGACAGACGTAGATAGATAGATAGATAGATAGATAGATAGATAGATAGATAGATAGATAGATAGATAGATAGATAGATAGATAGATAGATAGGCAGACAGATATGTAAACAGAGACATATTAAAAAGTGAGCGAGGCAAAAACAAAAAACATAAAAACATAAAGAGTTAAAGATATCTCTCCAGTAAAATGTGAAATCGAAACGAAATTAATTGATGTTTCGAGTGAAGTGTCGTTTATCCATTTTGATTTTTTTTTTTATTTGTAAAGATAAATCTATCCAAGAAATCTTTAAGGAGTTAGATGATGTTGAATCTTTTATGTTGAAAGCTTTCACGTCAATTATTTAGACAAAAGGTTATCCTTTTCACATTAGGTAGAATAATGTAATCCGTAAAGGCCGTAGCAATTGACGTCATATTACGCTAATAATATGACGAATCAGTAGATGAGAGACAGGAGCAGCAAGAGACAAATACCATAATCTTCCACTATGATGGTGGTTAGAGTTGAGACGGCAGATTAATTTGGCTGTTTGTAGCTCAAGGTTTGAGATCGCTCATCTGTCTACAGACCATGGACTGGCTTTACCGGAAGTTACATCTTGGTCACAGGAACTGGTCGGAGTTGCAAGAGACTTACAAATCTGAAAGTTTGTTTCGGACTCATCTCGATTAGTGTCTAAATTATTCTTCATTTGGCTCGAAGCAGTCACTTCCGGAATGTGGTGTATGTTTTGATCTTCACGCCATTTGACCAGGCTGGCTAGTGTCTGGTCAATAATTGCAGTGTTTGGAGAAGGGAGGAAGACTCTGGGCTGTCTCCAGTTTGGCCCCCTTACGGATAAACATTACCTTATCTTTAAACATTACAATTCTTACCCATAAGTATGTTTAGCGCAACTCACATTTCTACGTTAATTTAATCAAGGTTTTTGGTCGCAAAGTTTCATTGAGCAATTAATTTGTTCTAGCTTTAGTGTGAAAAGATTCAAAATTATCGTCTCCACCGGTTGGATAAACAGATAAAAACAAGATCGAGTTTTATTATTTAGAGCGACTCGACTCGAAAATAACAAATTTGGATCGCATAAAAAATTGGTATTAATTTTAATCAAAGTAATAATAATTTATCACATCCTAATAAACACTCTATTTTTTTATTTATTTTTTTTTTTTTTGTAATTTCCTGCGTCTTCTTTATGGGAATTGTAGAGGGGGAATAGAAAATGGAATAGTATTAATATGAGCCTAAAAAATATAAAGAAACAGAATAAAAAATAGTTCAAATGGAACATTATATTCATGGATTGATCATTATGAATGAAGGCCACACTAGATTTATCTCTAAATCATCCTATTTGTCGTTCTCGATTATTTTTGCCGACAATCCGGCAGGAAGGAAACAATTTTGTATAGGCCTACCTGCTAATTCGTTTAGACTTCCGTCTGTCAAGGTTTTAGGGTCACGTCTGCTGCGACAAAGATGGCGCATGATTTTGGCGCCAACAGAAGAGCAGCTAATCTCCAGCCTTTATTGTGTAGCAGTTTTATATCTTTTTTATACTCTCGCCACCCACACAGGATTGTTTGACCATTGACATGTTTCTGTCTTTATGTCTGTCTGTCTGTCTCTGACTCTCTCTCTCTCTCTCTCTCTCTCTCTCTCTCTCTCTCTCTCTCTCTCTCTCTCTCTCTCTCTCTCTCTCTCTCTCTCTCTATATATATATATATATATATATATATATATATATAAATTTAATAGTATTTTGGGACCTGTGTGTGTGTGGAGGGGGTTGACAGACTTCCAATTCCAACCCCCTCCTCCTTGCTTCCCATCTAGACGATCTGCCCCCCCCCCCCCAGTCCTAAGTGCCGTCACTCCCCCCTCCCCCTCCCCATCCCCACCCAATCTTTCAATTTGATTTCTCCAGCACAGCACGCGATCAGCTAAAGCCTTACCGAAATGAAATGAATTTTGTCCAATAGAAAATTTTAATCTCCCAGTCTACTCCAGGCACGACCGGAAAAGAGGATGGTGAAACGCTTCAAGGTTTTTAGCGTCTCAAACCAGTGAACTTCGTGGCGTGCGGCGGCCATGATGACGGGCAGAACAGGAGCTTTCTGTCTCCAGATATAAATGAGCGGCTCGCTGTCTGAGGGTGGCCTCCCTTGCTAAGACGATTTGTCTTGCTTGTTGGCTGCGAACACTAATCTCTTCTGCCCGTGACGGAGAGGGTCAGAAAGGCCGTTGATTATTGCGTTTTGCGGTTGGTGGAACTGTGGCCGGGGACTCGAGATTTTGATCTTGATCTTGATCTTCTTTTTGTGGTAGTTGAGCAGGTCGTTGGTGAGGTTCTAAAATATACGTCAGGCAATGGCTTTTGGAATATTATAAAGAGAGGGTGAGGCGGAGAAAGAGAGAGAGAGAGAGAGAGAGAGAGAGAGAGAGAGAGAGAGAGAGAGAGAGAGAGAGAGAGAGAGAGAGAGAGAGAGAAAGAAAGAGAAAGGGGGGGGGGGGGGGGACAGAAATAAAACAAACAGAAAAAGCGAATCCTGCAGACAGGCAGATACTCGGAGAATCAGGATTTGTAGAGATACAAACCCAACGTGCTTTGCTAGAAAAGGGTACAACGTACCATTTTTAAACCATTCTTTATAATAACAACCGATCAGCAAAGCTGCACAACAATTAGGATTTCATTGTGGGAGAACCTGAAGCTTTTAGAGAAGTTTTCACAGTTTTTTACCCGTGGGCTTCCATCCTATCAGAGTCAAACGAGTTCAAGATGCTAAGACCATCTTTGCAATCTAGCAATTGAAGTCCAAGTCAGGAAATTGAATGAATTTGCCAGGAAGTATTAGGAAAGATAA
This sequence comes from Elysia crispata, assembly GCA_033675545.1. Taxonomy (NCBI): domain Eukaryota; kingdom Metazoa; phylum Mollusca; class Gastropoda; family Plakobranchidae; genus Elysia; species Elysia crispata. Next base: position 649,586 of record JAWDGP010001078.1, on the reverse strand, counting down.
GCTCTGAAATCCGAACAGAAGGGTAGACGCGGTTTTCTTTAGGAACCAATCATGTCGTGGCAAATCATTCGCAGCACGCAGCACGCATTCCTTCGTTCAGAAACTGGTTTTCATTCTTTCTTTCTTTTTTCTTCATTCTGTCGTTTTAAGACTTTTGTCTTTTTTTTTTTATTTTCAAGAAATGAAAGTTAAGATGTTAAAGGTTTTAGGACAGAGCGATAGAAGAGAATGGTAATCTGGTAAATGAATGAGACAAGCCATGTTATTGTAATGAAGGATTCGCCAGATTAGAAAATAGAATGTAGGACAGAAAGGAAGAAGACAAGACAGATAGACTTTTCAGACACAGAAAGGGATTGATAGGTATACAAAAAACCGATAAATGGATACATAGGTATATAGAGGTATATAGGTTTATCGACATAGAGTAACAGAAAAATTTAGAATGAAACCGAAAAGCAAAAGAATAAAGAGAGCATGAGAGAAATACAGAGAGAGAGAGAGAGAGAGAGAGAGAGAGAGAGAGAGAGAGAGAGAGAGAGAGAGAAAGAAAGTGAGAGAGAGAGAGAAAGAAAGTAAGAACGAGAGAGAGAAAGAAAGTGAGAGCGAGAGAGAGAGAGAGAGAGAGAGAGAGAGAGAGAGGAGATGCTTTAATGTTTTCATGATTAGCGTTGCTCCCCATCCACTGCTGTCACCCATCCGCAGCAGAGAGACGCGGCAAAAATCTGTGGTTTGAGCTCTTAGGTTTATAAAATCTAGCTCGCTAATCGGCGATATCTTGCGATATCAGAACCCGATAAAAGAAAGAATCAGAGACATAGAGTTGCATCAACTTAATGGTTAGTTATGCAAATCTCTTGACTCATTTACTTTCATGTTGGCCTTTCTCAAAAATAATAATAATAATAATCGCCGGTAAAAGCTAGTAGAGAATATAATCGGCTTTTGGGATACGCCTATCTGGCTAAGAATGTTCCGACACAGATTTATGCCACGGCGAAAAGAAGAGAGCAAGTGTGGAGAAGATAACGAGAAGAGAGTGAAACAAAAGAGTGTAATCTTGAAATGCTTTCAAGGAATTGATAGAAGGGATATAGGCCTATAAGAAAAAAAAATACTAGTTGTCTAAATGTATATTGATCAGATTTTCATAAATGCACTTTTGTCCTCATATTGTCTTTGATTGTGTGTGTACTCCCTTTGTTTGTTTGTTTGTTCATTTCTCTTTTCCTCTGATTTTTCTATGCGTATCTCTTTCTTTCACCAAATCTTTGCCCATTACTCTATCAGTTTATTACTTCCTTACTCTGCTTTAATCCCCAAGCCTTATCTCCGGGTGGGTAGAGACCAGCCTTAACTCCTGTTTAGCGCAAGTCAAGCTAAGCCATAAAGTAAACTTAATAACTAAGCCTCCAGGTAAATGATCAAGTTCCTGCAAAACCTAACTGGTCAAACAAAGAAAGTGGCACAAACAATGGCAGACGAACAAGTGGACGGAATGGGAAGTTAGGCTAGTTGTTCGGTTATTGAACATCGCTAATGGTTCGTAATGTGACTCTCATCTTTCTCTCTCTCTCTCTCTCTCTCTCTCTCTCTCTCTCTCTCTCTCTCTCTCTCTCTCTCTCTCTCTCTCTCTCTCTCTCTCTCTCTCTCTCTCTCTCTCTCTCTCCCCGTCTCTCTCTCTCTTTCTTTATCCCTCTGTCTTTAACCGTACATTTTAAAGAAATTTGCTCACATAAATTTCTTTCTCTCTGTTTATATTATACAGAGAAAAAAAATGAATTTAATGACCAAGTCGAAATGAGACATTTTCAGACATTTTTACATCGAAGAGCCTATGAGATTTGCTGTTGGAAACTTAGAGAGAGACAAGCAAGGACTGGTAAAAAGCAAGGACAAAAATCATCCCAGCAGATTTGACATTGGCCCACATCATTCTTCCTACAAACGATGTTGTAAGTTGACAAACAGCGGACGCTTTGGTGCTTTCACAACTGTTAAGCATCATGAGTGAAAGATGAGCGATCTCTGGCCAGGATTCAGCGAGCAAGTCTGCCGACAGTGGGCTCACCAAACACAGGCCTGGAGTGCAGGTTACGACAGCTAGTTGAACTTAATCCGCACAATTTGATAAATCCTTCAATACTTCGTTACTCCACAAGATAGAGGAAACGATCGGTTCCTGGGTTGATTTACGGGTCCCAAACCCCTCCGTCCGTATCTTGGCCTCGGTGACGGTTTCCTACCGCTCATGTTAACACCACTGTAACAACATTTTGTCGAGTCTATAAATTAACGTTCAGTCCTGTTATCACCGTTGACGGTAAGTTGGGCCTGCGAGATACCACAGTACATTATACACATCCATCTATAGTAATGGCTGTTTGTTTACAAAAGTCATGATATTTTGTGCTCCTTGCCTCCATCCATTCCCCCCCCCTCTCTCTCTCTCTCTCTCTCTCTCTCTCTCTCTCTCTCTCTCTCTCTCTCTCTCTCTCCCTCTCTCTCTATCTGTCTCTATCTGTCTGTGTCTGTTTGTCTGTCTCCCTCTCTCTCTTTCTCTCCTCCTCTCTCTATCCATCTATCTATCTCCCTCTCTCTCTTTCTCTCCTCCTCTCTCTATCCATCTATCTATCTCCCTCTCTCTCAGCCATTCATTTACTCTCGTTTCTCACATGCCCCCTCAATATTTACCTCAGCCACTGGCTTTCTGTCCCAGAATTCCATTGAATTGAATAAACCAAGATAGCTAACATGTCCTAAATTAGGATTCAAATTGGTTTCGGTAAATAAACATGAATACGATCTTATATCGCTGAAATGAAACTTAAAAATAAAGACCCTGTTTATCCAAGACAATGCCTGAGGCAACCGACAAGCTAGTGTCAAATTGTAGATAATTTCAGAGCCTTAGCACTAACAGACCTAGAGAGCAGCTTACCTTAACCCGACTTCCACATTAAGTTTTTTTTTTATTATTACATTTATTTTTCTAGTTGAGTGGGTACCTAGCTATCGCAGTTAGAATCTCTCTTTGCTATAGCGTGCAGCAATGTCCTAATATTGTTGATTTAGATATTATAACCCAAATTTTATGAAGCCAGGGTATAACATGAATGTATAGGGTTTCCATAACTTGTAGAGACCGGCGGTCATAACTGTAGCATTTTATTCGAGTGAGGTTTAGGACAGCTGTGCGAAATTTTATTTAGTCCACTATTCTTTGGAAAGGAAATAAAAAAATTGTTTATCTGTAAATGGTAAAAAAGATTGTATGTTTGTGGTTGTGGTTTTTTCAACGTAAAATTTTCATGTTGACTTCCCAATCCTCCTTCTATGGACTATATTAGCTCTGTGACTGTATTGACGACGGTTATTGGAGTTTATGTACCTGAGTTGATATTCCAGCATTTTTTTTTATTGCCTTGCTTTTGGTGACGGAGTTGTCCTATAGAGGCAACTGATAGTATATTTGGTAGAGCGTGAGACTGACAACACGTAGTTTTTGGTTCAATCAACACTATGATATATGTTGAGTTGATCTGTTCACATCTATCTTCACACTTGCCTAGAGACTCCGGCCGTAAATGGTTGTTTTGAAAACCAACTGCAGGTAAAACTAACTAAAAAAAAAAAAACATAGAAAAATTATCTTTTTTGTCTTCAAAAAGCAGGGAAACCATCTTAAACGTATCCTATTAAATGTGACGTTGAAGAATATCTTGCACAGAAAAATGTGCGCCAGATTGAGACTGCAGGTCTTGCAGAAGATTTCCAATCTCCAATCTTATTTTACATACAGCATAATTATAATGCGAAGTTGCCTGGAAACTTTTAGGGACAGTTGGCGCAGACTATGTTAGACTGAATTAAAGTAACTGCATGTATTTTGAAGTTCGCCACAGCATGATGAGCCCCAGAATGCTTCCAACTGTGCTGGTTTAATTCGCATTAATCCCCACAGCAATTAAACGAGGTCAAAGGCGTCACATTTGAGTCTGTCTGATTGCCTGTCTGTCTATCCGACTGTCCAACTCTGTCAGGCCAGGAGACAGAACTCTGAGAGGTCTCACTGTCTAATTGTCTCACGCCTGTTCAAGATAAATCCTCATGAGATTCAAACTAAAGTAGATGGACTGGGCCTGGGATGTTGGTAGTGATGGTGGCAGCCCTGGTTAAAGCAAAGATCTCGCCTGACCAGTGAGAGACGCTGTTTCAGGAAGGAATGAAATAGGTTCCGGAAATAGTTTTATTCTGTGTTTTATGTGAGTGTGTTTAGTTTTCATCTCATAGTTTTACATTGTTAGCAGACAGTTGTGACACCACAGTATTGCTACCGTTTGTTGGTCACTGTGATGTGGGATACTTATAAAAATCTTTACCACGGTTAAATTCCATATCGAGGTCAAGAAAATTACTCGTGACTCTCAGGCAAACATTTTGATATGTAGCATTAACAGAATATTTCCACATCTCAGGCTTTCGGTAAGAATGGCAAGATCGTTGTCTTTATTTTAGAATATGACTCCCTCCAAAGGTCATAGGAAAAAGTTGATGAGTCGTTGACAAAATAAAATAATGTAAACTAAGTTTCACTTCCATCCTTTCTATCTCTTCCCTCGTTAATGTTCTCAATTCTCTCTCTCTCTCTCTCTCTCTCTCTCTCTCTCTCTCTCTCTCTCTCTCTCTCTCTCTCTCTCTCTCTCTTTCTCTCTCTCTCTTTCTCTTTCTTTCTCTTTCTCTCTCTCTAGCTCTCTCCTTCCCTCCCCCTCCCCCTATGTACAGCAATTTCACACCCTGACTCCCGATCCGACCATGACCAATCCTATGTGTCTACACCCCACCACTATTGAGCCTCCTCGAAGGAAATCTTATCTGTCCAGGACGCCGAAACTCCGAGAAGTTCCACAAGAATACCACCGTATTTACGAACCATCATCCTCTGGGATCAACTAAATGTAAGGCAGCCGGCCGCCCTATCAAAAGTAGCTGACGTGGTGGGAGGACAATTCAATTGTACATGAAATATTATGTTTGTCATCTGAATCCTCGGTTTTGGTGCGGGCGGACAAAGGCCGAGGGATTTATCCGTGTGTTTGTCGTGGCGTTGTGGGATCTATGTGGGCAGGGAATGGGGGGATTTCTCCTTCTCCACATCTCGGGTATCCTCAGAGCGGGGCTCCGTGTTTTGTTTGTCAGACTCATTCGTGAAGAGGAGAATGTAAGTCACGTCCGATGATGCTCTGTCTGCCTGTCACACTCTTGTCTGCCCATCTGTCTGTTTGTCAGTCTGACCGTCCATCCACGTCTCGTCCTAACTTCACAGCTTTTAGGTTGTTGTTTTTTTCTGGCTCGTTATTTAAAAATATGGTTCAATTTTGTTTTGCTTTTTTTTTTTTTTTTTTTTCTGTATGTCTTCCTCCCTAGCCCCCTGTCGTTATCTTATGATATCTATCAGTTTCTTTGAGTATAATTTATTACTACATCTTCCAATCTCTTTCTCTTTATCCCTTTTCTCTAACTCTCTTGTGTGTTTTTTGTTTAATTTTCGATTTCTTTGTCTTTATTTGATAACATCTGCCAACCATTCACTAGCAACCAAAAATCTAGGAAACTATGGGGTAAAGATGGGGAATTTAACATTTCTTTAAAAAGATTTCCATGTACTTATTTCTCTCTCTCTCTCTCTCTCTCTCTCTCTCTCTCTCTCTCTCTCTCTCTCTCTCTCTCTCTCTCTCTCTCTCTCTCTCTTTCCCCTCCCCCCCCCCCAAAAAAAAACCATGAAATAAACTAAGAAAATAAAACTTTTTGAAATATTGGTCCTTTACTATTTTAATCTTCGTGACCATTTATTTTACAGTACTTATACACACTACATATACAGCGCTTCATACAGTATGACTGATATATTAATCTGTGTGGCATCTTTTCCTTCCTTTTTTTTTTTTCCTTTTCCGTCCGTTATTCCTCGTAATTCCAACGTTTATAAAACCCCGAAAAGCATCTAATTCGTGTCGGTCGGGAGACATCAATCAAGAAGCAATAGGTCCAGCCTATTCACCTCCCGGCTGTGTCATTGGCGGAGCTTGCGGACTTTCTCCGAGACACAAAACACTGGAGATAAATGTCTGGGGTATCTGCGATCATTCTTATTGTAATCCTTTCCATATCGTTTGCGATCTACTCCATCTTAATCACCGCTCAAAAAACCCACACCGGCATGGGAGAGCGGCGTGTCCGTGGCAGGAGCCAGTTGCTGACATGCCCGGCTTAGCAGCCCCTAGTTAAACGCTTGCCGCTGTCACAACAATGGCTATCCTATTCACATCACATTTCTTCTCTCCTTATCTCTGCCGTTGTGAATGTTGTCTTTTCGAAATAGTTTTCTAAGAATTCAATTTATTTTAGAATAATATTTTTAAACACAGATTTTCCTAGCCGATGGGTAATTCTCTCCTGCAGATTCACCGTTTAAACAAATTTTGTCACGTGAAGCGCCAATTATCGATGTTTTTTAAGTTTAAGAAAAGTGTTGAAAAATAATTTTGTCGCAAACGACCGTTCTCTTTTCGATGTATAGACGAATTTCTTTCATCTTGAAAGAGAAGAATGAGATCTTTGTTTGCCTTCTCTTCTCCAAGTAATCGAGTAAGAGAAAGCCGTAGGTAAAGCTTCAATTTCAGAAGCCTAGGACCGCTGTGATCCAGCGACAAACGTTTAAATTCAATACCAACTGTCATATTAATTTGTATCCTTATAATAACCAGCAGCCATGCACTGAGCCTCCAGCTGAAGATACTTTGTGGAATTCGGAGATGAGCCCCACAATAAGTTTATTTCCGGGTGTTGTTTGAGCTCGGCCAAGACTCGCCGAAGAAACGAATTTCTCGGCAGTTTGTCGCGGTTATTGTCTCTCTTTGTTGTTGGCAGCAAAGGGAAATAATCAGGATTGATATGTGTGGACAAGAGACGAGCAGCGGGTTTGTCAATAAACGCTTCCTCGCCAGAAAATAATAATTTGAGCTCTGCTGTCAGTGTAGGCCAAAGGTTTTTTTCTCTCTTTGTCGAGCTTCATGGGATTAACGGAAGAGGGCGACATTGATGGAGGGCCGACAGGCTTTGATTTGTTGATCTAAGAAAACGAAAGGATTGGAGAGAGAGAGAGAGAGAGAGAGAGAGAGAGAGAGAGAGAGAGAAAGAAAGAAAGAGAGAGAGTGAGAGAGAGAAAGAAAGAGAGAGAGTGAGTGAGAGAGAGAAGAAAGAGAAAGAAAGAGAGAGAGTGAGAGAGAGAGAGAGAGAGAGAGAGAGAGAGAGAGAGAGAGAGAGAGAGAGAGAGAATGTATGAGAAAGCATTTTTTTTTTCCAAATAAAGATTTACAAAGAAACTTACCATCCTACAATTCCCTTTTTTTTTTTTCATTTAGTACTGAGATGTCAGGCCGTTTTGCGAGCCCAAAATAGTACAGATGTTTTAAAAAAAAATCAGTGTGGTAGAACTACTCGTTACCGACAGGTAGGACCACTGACGTGACTTTACTGTTTTAGAAAAGCAGTTAATTAGTAAACAGGTTAATCGCGGTAATGAGTGCAATCATTAGAAGGAAATCGTACATCTCTTCTGGCGGTACCAAGCAGAGCAGGGCCGCGAAGGTAAGGTTCACAACAACTCTCTAACGACAATTTGGGTCACTTTGTCCCGTAAAGGAACCTCCCTATTTATGGAAAATAACTTACAGTCTCCAAGGCTTTCAAAGATGTAAACTTGTAAACTGTAAACTATGCTCTAAATGATTGGTGGGACAAAATTATTTCTGTTTTGTGGATATTTTTCAAAAAAGAAAAAAAAAAGACAAGGGTTTTGCTAGTCTCCTACATAGATATTCACATCCAGTAAAAAAAAAAAGTGTGTAAAAAGATCATTAACCCTCATGATGAAATTTAGATTTACCTTGTCAGTTCAACCCTTGACTCAACCACAGATCTCTTACTTGGCTGAACGTTAATCTTTATAAGGCGTTCAAGAGTTTTCCGTTTTTTTTAATCTTGATTTGTAAATGTCTTTTTTTTTTTATATAATTACATTCCTTCATTTTATTTTATTTTATCTTAATGAGGAAGTAAATGGGCCAAGAGGGTAAAAAAGAAACTTGTGGAAATATTGTGAATTTTAGCGAAGTTTTCGGGAGACAAACTTATCCCATGTTCTTCAATACTTCATTTCGTGGGATTGTTGGATATTTTTTTTAACTCCATACACAGGTAAAAATAAATGTCTGCACTTCAGACGTTCCTATGAGCACTCGATGGGCAGACAGTATTATTTCCAACTCATCAAAAACCACTCAGTGAAAACAACGGGTTAGAAAAGTGTAGCCCTAATCAGAGTGGCTAGTCTAGACCCGTTTCACACAGAAAAGAGTTCTGTTTGGAGGCGGCCGAAAGTCCTCCACGCCTCAGAACAAAGGCGAGTTCCTCTCCTGCACTCAACGGGACATAATGGCCGAGCCAGATGCATTGTCCACTTCCGGTGCTTTGTGCATAACATGACAGCCTGTGCTGCAGGCAGAGATGGCGGCTTTCACCCAGATACGCTTCTGTATCAGAGAAAGGTTAAGCTGTGGAGATTTTTATAATTACTCGCGTGGAAACAAGCGCTCATACAGAAGGCTTCGGCTGGTAAAGTATGGAGGTAGGGGGTTTATTTGATTATGGCTTATGGAGGATTCCCTGCTGCCCGAGTCTGGTTTACTGTGAGTTTAACAGGAAACGTGAGTCGTATGTAACAAAACTCAAAGCAAACTTAGGATTCGGTTGGCTGGAATGAAAGAGCTGGTAATACATACTACCAACATAGTGTGTCTGCAACAAAAATTACCAAAAGATAACTACATCTATGCTTTTAGCACATTCTTTTGTAGAGGCTTTAGTTAAAAATATAAACAGAAAGTACAATGCCAAGTTTGGATGATTTCTCAAATTTTATTATTATTTCGGTATGGATTTATTTTCTCCGTCTTAGTCTTACGACAACGGCGTTAGGAGCTGAGAGATAACTGCGAAATGGAGGAATTGAGGGGAGTCGTTTTGGAACTTGATGGTTTAGAGTTAGGTACTAGGTCAATAGTGAAATATGGAGAGGAGAAGACTTATCCTAAATACACAGAAACACGGGCGTAAGTAGTGCCTCATGATGAAAAAGCAACAACAACAACAAAAAAAGAAAACAATAATAGATAAGTAAACACATAAATAAACAAATATAAAACAATGGGTGAACGTTATATTTTATCAGCACATCTCTGAAAATCAGTTTGGTTGCGGTAAGTCGTTTCTATCGCTGGACCAGACCAGGATTCAAGTCTGTCAAGGTGGTATCCGCACTTCGTTAGGCTTCCCCTAACCGCCACTAAATGATGACCCTTGCTGACCTCTGCCCATCTCCCTTACAACTGAACGGCTGTCCCAAGCTGACCCCCAGAGCCGACCTGTGACCTCCGTCTTCCAGGCATGATCATGGCTTGACCACAAGCGGGCCCTCCCCCTCCTCCTCCTCCTCCCGCCCCAAACTCCCCGAGCTTTGATGGAT
>JAWDGP010001078.1:625000-635000 GCA_033675545.1 Elysia crispata | reverse complement strand
CTCTCGCTCGGTTATTGTCTAGGCGTGAGAAGCTACTTACCTCCCCTTTCTGACCCCGCGCCGAATGTACCGGAAACGAGTTTATTTTCCCACTGTCATCTTTTGTTGTGATATTCCTAGTGGCAGCCCAGCATTTTTTCTGTTATTCTAGGTCTGCTGTTTCCAAATTCTTTTCTTTTTGCGTTGCCAATGTCACTCTCAGTATTAGAGGCATACAATTATTGTTTTCTACGGTGGAAACCTCGTCTTCATTATTCTAACCGATCTAGCTTTCACATACAGGTAAAAACATTTCCCCATAACACCCGAATCGGGGAAGAAGATAAATAAATCTCATCCCAAGACGCAGTTTCCTCCCCTTCTTGATTGACAAAGGCTAAAGAAAACAGATTTATATCTATTTATTCAGCCACTTGTCTTCAATGCTTGTATGGAAAATTAAAAGTAAAAGATGAAAACTTGGAAAGGTAATTACTGACAAAATAATTTAACGGTACCGTATTTTATTATGTTTAAGTAAAAATGATGATGCTGGTCATGGAATACTACTAGTACTACTACTACTACTACTACTACTACTACTACTACTACTACTACTACTACTACTACTACTACTACTACTACTACTACTACTACTGCTACTGCTACTGCTACTGCTACTGCTACTGCTACTGCTACTGCTCCTGCTCCTGCTCCTACTCCTACTCCTACTCCTACTACCACTACTACTACTACTACTACTTCTAATAATAATAATAATAATAATAATAATAATAATAATAATAATAATAATAATAATAATAATTAATTAATTACATTGACCTGAGTATAAACCAAGTTGATAACCACTTTCGCTGTATCAAAAATTAGAAAAACAAATAGTTCATTATATAAATAAATTTTGTGGTAAAAATCCGCTCTGTAAATAAAAATCAAATTCGGAAACTCTTGTACACCCACTTTTATATCAAAAAAAGCAATTAATTCTATATGAATAGCAAACGTCTTATTTTAAACTTATCACTTTGACGGCAGCTCTTGTTAGTAAAAAAACGGTTCTCAAATGATACTGCGCAGCTTGGCTTTGTTCTGGTCCCTACAGAGTATTTTATGGAGTTCTTGAATTTCAAGTTCAGAGCTGTTAACGTTGAAAACCTAAAATTATTTTAACGAATTGTGACTTACTGACTTTTATGTTCTAGAGGGTTCAAATTACAATCCCTCTCTCTCTCTCTCTCTCTCTCTCTCTCTCTCTCTCTCTCTCTCTCTCTCTCTCTCTCTCTCTCTCTCTCTCTCATACACACACACACATAGTTACTCTCTCTCTAACACAGACAAACACACACACTCTCTCCCCTCCCTCTTTTTCCCTATCTCTTTGTTCACTTTCTCTCTCTCTCTCTCTCTCTCTCTCTCTCTCTCTCTCTCTCACACACACACACACACACATAGTTACTCTCTCTCTCTAACACAGACAAACACACACACTCTCCCCCCTCCCTCTTTTTCCCTATCTCTTTGTTCACTTTCTCTCTCTCTCTCTCTCTCTCTCTCTCGCACACACACACACACACACAGTTACTCTCTCTCTATAACACAGACACACACACACACTCTCTCCCCCTCTCTGTGTCTCTCTCTTTTTCCCTATCTCTTTGTTCACTTTCTCTCTCTCTCTCTCTCTCTCTCTCTCTCTCTCTCTCTCTCTCTCTCTCTCTCTCTCTCTCTCCCTCTCCTTACTTCTCTGTCGATCTCTCTCTTTCTCTCACTCTTCTGTCTCTTTTTCTATCCGTGCCTCTTTTCGTTCCTCCTTTGTCTTTCTCCGTCCTCATCGTTAGTCTTTCTTTTATCTCTTTCTCGATCTCACTTCCTCCATCTCCCCCCGCTTTATCTCAAGCTACTTCTTCTCTTTCTATGCCTCTTACTCTCTCTCTCTCTCTCTCTCTCTCTCTCTGAGTCCCTCTCTCTGAGTCCCTCTCTCACCTCTCCCAACTATTCCAAGAGACTCACCCTCCGGCCCCATCTCCCCAACACCTATTATCATCATTATGGTTATTTGGAGGGAGGACAAGACCTCTGAGACTCCAGGTCAGTTACACTTACCTCAAGGACCCTGGTCCCAGGAGCTACTTGGCTGTCGACCCCTCCCCCTCCTCTCTCTCCCTCCCCTTGAACCGATAAATCACAGGCACTTAAGCACACCGCCGCCATGTTTGGTGTTAACCCAGGGAGATAGGGACAATTATGCACATAGAGACAACTTGGCGAAAACACAAAAGGAAAGAAAAATAATACCACACAAACTTGTATGCAAAGGAACAAAGCAAAGGGAAAACGGAAACATTTTCTTGAAAGGACCAATCTACAACAACAACAAAAAAAAGTGGGGGGGGGAAGGAGGGATAAATCTATAGGTTTAGAGAAAAGTTTCCGGAGAGGTAAGGGGTGAAGCCACTCAAACCATCCACCAGGCCAATCGGATTTGTACAAAAGTAACTTGGCTTTACCCGTGTGAACCTCGCAGAACCACTGCCGCTTGCAGAGAGATAAGGGCACGCTATCAAATGAGTGATAATTGCAGCCTGTGATAAGCCGGACCTACTGAAAGGCCAAAGTGATGAATGTTGAGAAGCCGAGATCGTGGCCCCAGGACCCTCGGGTATCAACACTGTAAAAGTTCTCCACCGTCAAACTGCAGTTAATTGATGCTGCGGTTTGAGGCTTTAGTTGTTGTTGTTGTTTTTTTTTTATCCATGGAATGGTATGTTTGGGTGTGAGGATTCAAGTAATTTTTCTTAAGAATCTATTGAATGGAAGACGTTCTTTATTCTTTATCTCTATCTCCCTCTCTCTTCCCCTCTCTATCTCTCTGTCTTTATCTCTATCTCCCTCTCTCTTCCCCTCTCTATCTCTCTGTCTTTATCTCTTACTCTTCACCTGACATCTCTCTCTGTCTATCTCTCAGAGAAAGAGAGAGAGAGAGAGAGAGAGAGAGAGAGAAAGAGAGAGAGAGAGAGAGAGAGAGAGAGAGAGAGAGAGAGAGAGAGAGAGAGAGAGAGAGAGAGAGAGAGAGAGGGTGTGGGGGTGTGGGGGGTCTAAAAAGAAACAGGCACACAACTTTTCACTACCGGACTAAAAAGAGAAAAATTACAACTTTAAATTTAACATATCAACGTTTCGCCTTTTATTTTGGGTTCTTCAGTACAGAAGAAAATGAGAGAGAGAAAGAGAGAGAGAGAGAGAGAGAGAGAGAGAGAGAGAGAGAGAGAGAGAGAGAGAGAGAGAGAGAGAGAGAGAGATAAAGAAAGAGACAGAGCGTCAAACAGACATACCAATAATTATATTAGAGATTGTATCTTTGTATGCTGAGGAAACTACAGTACTATGAGATAGGCACAGCATAGAGACGACTCAGAATGCAAAAATAATAGAAACTGAAACTTAATCCGTCTATATTGTTTGCAAACCTAAACACACTTCAACAGTAATTAACGGTTGAGTAGTCACTGAGCGAGAGACCAGGAGACAGCTTTATATAGTCATGTAGTTGTGAAGATTTTAACTCAGGGAGACTCCACAAGGATATCAGATTGTGGTAATAATCAAAACAGAGGAATTCTTTACAATATCTTTTATTACTTTAAGCTAGGTCACTATAAAAAACTAAACTTGCGTGACATTGGCAGAGTATCTTTTATTTACCAATCATAAAAGATAAACATGGGTTAGCATTTAGCACCTTAAGCAAGCATGTTTTATGAAATGCTTTTTTTTATTTGTGTTTAAGAAAAAAAAACTTCATGCATTTTTAAAGTGAACGAATCAATTTTCATATAATGTACTGATTATAATTATTTTTAGTAATGATAGGAAGGGGAAAATCATGGATAAGTGAAAGATAGAAGTTGAAGGGAAATATCAAAAGAAACAGGTGGGAGGTGAAGTTAAATAGAAGGAAGATAATACAAAACATAATTATAAGCAAGAGAAAGAGGAAGGAGAAGAAGCTGAAAAGGAACTATGAAAACAAAAAGACAAAAAAATACAAAACAAATACACAAAGAAAAATGAATAGGTCCTGGAAGTGTACGGTACGTGACGTTATTCTACATGTATGATTAGGGTGTAGAGTTAAAGATCATATCAAAGTATAAAATCACTGCATAGTACGAGAACAATTCTTTTTTTAATACTTCTTACTCTTCCTTTGGTTCCCCTCTCTCTTAGATTTTTCCTCTCTCTCTTCTACCATTGGTATTCCAGTCTCTTCTGATTTTGTTTTGTTTTGTTTCGTTTTTGCTTTATCTTTTGCCTCTTTTTCTCCTTATCTCTCTATTTCGCTCTCTCTCTCTCTCTCTCTCTCTCTCTCTCTCTCTCTCTCTCTCTCTCTCTCTCTCTCTCTCTCTCTCTCTCTCTCTCTTCCTCCCTTTTATTGCAAATCGACTGTCAGCGTAAAGCTAGATACCCAGGTATTGAAATATTAATTTATGTCCAGGTCTATTAATTTTTTTTTTTTAAACTGTTTCCCAATAAGATAACCTAGATCTTGAGGGCGAAATGATAAAAGCCTATGATTCACTTTACGTTTGATCGGATGAGGAAAACAAAAGTCGCTTATCGTTTACAGTTTCTATCATTCCAACCTACACCAAGCCAATCAGATTCTCCCTTCTATTCCACGTAATATGCTTGTCCAGCCAATCAGCATGGCTGAGAAGTATCAAAGGCGGCAGCGGAAACCAATAATTTTGCGTCACTTCCTGCGGCATTGGCCGCGGCCAGCTGACAGCGGGTCTGACACGGATGTTTTTCCAATCTGTCGCACGCTGATTTGTCAGATGTCCCGTGCCCTAAGAGAAATGTAATTATGGGACCGTTTCATTACAAAAAATTAGAACCGCTGTGTTGTATTTTTTACGCTCCTTCTTTCTATCTCTCTCACTTTCTCTGTCTTTCTCTCTTCCATTCCTTTTGTTTATTTTTTTATTTCTATATCCATTTTGTTCCCATTTTTCTCTATTTAGCTGTCTATCTCGATACATACGCAAAACTTTGATATTCATTCCTCTCTAAAAAAAAATAAAAAGAAATAAAAGAAATGCTGCATTTCTCTCAAATGCATTCGATTTTAACTAGAAGTATAGCTTTTCACTGCAATCCAAAATCTTCATATTTTATACAGTTTTAACCTTTAATCCTTTGAGAAAGAAAGAAATTACAAGAGCGCCAAATCAATCAATTGTTATCTCTTTCTGTCTGTTTCGTTTTGACAGAGTGAAAGAATTCTAGGAGAGAAACAAAAAGAAACTTTAAGATTTAGTGAAGAGGAGAAAAGTGATACACACACCCACACACAGATATACACAAGACTAATAAGAAAAAAAAATAAAGTAAATCCTTTTCACGCAGCTACTTAACGAAATAGAATAAACTGACAAAAGATTTTCAAAGATAATTAATATGCTCTTGGGAAGAGACGGAGAGAGAGATAGAGACGTTCGATAGCTAGAATCTGGGAAGAGCTGGGTCTTGGTTTGGGAGAGACAGAGTGACACAAGGGCCTGACAGATTTTTGTTCTGCAAACCGGTATCATTTATCACTCACACCTCTGTGTCTGGATCATCTCTCCTCTCCCTCCTCCCCCCTTTTCTCAATCATTGAGAGTGCGAGAATCATCAGAATCATGCGGCACTAGATGGTCGGGGTCAAAACGAATGACACATGATTATGACGGGCCGTCTGGCGGCTGTAGTAGCATCATTATTTTATTCGATTGAAAAAAAGATTAAAATATATATATATATATATATATATATATATATATATATATATATATATATATATATGGATCGCCTGGTTCATTTTTTCCCCATTGTGCTTTGCTTAGATGCATTCGATTCTCAGTCCAATTTTAAACCACCGGCTTCCATATACTACTTACTATTAGATGGTAATGCAAAAGCTAAAGTCGAATACGTTTAAAAAAATATCGTGCTTTAAGCAAAAATCAATCTATGTTAATGAACGTTTTCTTTTGTAGAACTAGATGTGATTCAAAATAAATGAAAATAGGTGAAATAAATTTTTTTTACAGCTAATTAAAATATATCATTAAACATTCTACCAATGAACCAATCAAAATAAATGATGCCAGCTCGACTATCAAATTTGTTTAGTTTCTTTCAAAGGGAGATTTTCAAAGAAAGAATTCAAATATGGTATCACAAGCAACCAACGAATTCGGAAGAAATATTTTGAAAGTACGGTACGAGAGATTTCCTGGTGCAAACCGTGTTCCCACTGACACGCCTTCATAATCTAGATCAATGTGATGAAGAAAATCAGTAGTTCTTTTTCTTTTTTATATTTCTACTTCACAACGATAATAGCTTTGCATTACTTGTAAGGTTCGTTATTATTTCCTATCCTCTTTCCTCGTTTCTCGTCGGCCTATATTGTTTTTTTTTTTTCTTCTTCTTCTTCTCCTTTGCTTCATTAATTCTATTGGAGAAGCTCAAATCCAGACCCTGCCAAGACGCTAATCATTTCTCGCATCAACAAATTCAATTTCAATGTTTTGCACATCTTCTGTTTCCGATTTCAAGGCTTTTCAGACAAGACAAAAAGCCGACGATGGGGAAAGCGGAGTAAAGCCAAGCCGATATAAAATTAAGTCTTGTGTATGAGGTGGTGGTGGTGGTGGTGGTGGTGGTGTTGGGAGGTGGTGGGAGGTGGGGGAGGAGAGAGGGAGAGGAAGAGAGAGATGAAGGGAAGACGGCTCCAACAGAGATAGATAGAAGAGCAGACCGATAAAGAGATGAGACGGAGGGTGCCAGAAAATGAGGCAAAAAGAATAGCTAGTAGCGAATAAAAGAGGGACCGAGACAGTGAGGAGGGAGATTAAGAGGAAGAGGAAAGGGATAGAAAAAGAAGGGATGAAAAAAATATGAGGTGAAACAGTGAATAAGAAACGAATCAAGAAATAATTTTTATCATATTAATTTACACAATTTGGAATCTAGGAAGTAGCGCCGCAAGCGTTCTGTAATGGTTTAAGTCAACCATGATTACCTGGCGGCTGTGGGAAGAGGGCGGAGGATGGGATGGAGAGAACTGGAGGTGATGATCAGCTCTAACCTCATGTCACACGATACAAGGGGCCAAGGTGTGACCTCTGGGGGCGGACCTGGGGGAGGTGAGCGGAAAATATCATCCAGTGCTCCCGCCGAGCTGGAGTCCATGGAACCACTGGAGCTTTTATCGCTGCTGATATGTCTCATAACAGTTGATAAACTGGGGCTGACGATTTCAAGTTTGTGAGATCTAGATGAGGAGATGAGCATGATGATGGGTGGAGAGAAAAAAAAAAAGAAGAGAGTGGCACAGAAAGAGAGAGAGAGAGAGAGAGAGAGAGAGAGAGAGAGAGAGAGAGAGAGAGAGAGAGAGAGAGAGAGAGAGAGGACTGAAATGGAGGCATAGATAGAGAACAATTATTAGAGGGAAAGGATAAGATAAGACCCATAGTAACTGTTATTGTCTTGAAGGCAGCTACATTCATATTTGACAGACTAGAATTTTAACTCGCAGAAGAAAATGTGAAACAAAATAAAAAATACTAAAAAATATTCAAGCAAAGATCGTTTAAGTGTTTAAGTTATATCAATATAATGATAAGCACATTAATCGATCCAATTTAAATGTACAAGCATGAAGAAAGCTGGACATAGGGATGGAGACAGGAAAACGAAACAAAGTAAATAGTCAATACGACAAATTGAATATTCCAATGAAAAAGCAAAACTCCTTTTGCTACAAGACATAAGAAATTACACGGTAGAATAAAGGAATTAAAAAAAAAAAATGAAAATACTTGTAAGTAAATATGAAGAATAAAAACTGGACTGAATGATTGCATGTGTGTGTGTGTGTGTGGAGGGGGGAGACTTGTAGATGGCGTGGACGGAGTGAAATGGCGGAAGAATAGCTCAACAAACATTGAAACCGAACACGAGAAAGCCACAAAGGCACAACACTCCACAACATCCACAGCCCGCGAGAGGAGAGAACTCAGCTTCACTTCTCCTATGATCCTCTCCCTCCAGCATCCAGCAATCCTCTTGTCCAAGATACCGCGGAGATCTCCACCTCCTCCTCCTCTCTCCGTGACCGCTCGAGTGTCTCAAGACCCGGCGACAAAAATAAACGCAGCCTTTTGTCTCCTTCACGCTTCGGGTTTTTTGAGTTTGAACACTCCGGACGTGGCTCGATTCCTGGCAGCCATCTCCCCACACCGTGGCAAATGTACCACACTCCTAGATCCTCGCTCGGCCTGTGTGGGACTGGGGGCTGACGGGCAGGCCTGTAATGAGGAGCTCATCTTTCCACCCATACAGCGCGCGTTTTGCTTCAAGTCCCTGGCTTAGGGGGACAGTTTCAAGCTCTTCCTTTTTAATTTAACAGTTGTCCGTTACTGTTCACCTGGTGTAAGAAAAAAAAAATAAAAAACTAGCAGTCGTCAAATTAAGTTGGTATTCATCGGATTGGTTTTCGACTTTACAAAACTGAAGTTTGAAGTGTGAACTTGTAGTTCATGATAGAATATATTGATAAGTCGATCGGATAATTAAAACTGCTGTGGCTTAGAGAATATTTATTTTCACACTTGGATTAGGCTTCTATTTTCATAGAGAGTATATGGCATTATTTTAATGAATTGGGATTCGAAACTGTCTCAGTGTCTGTATTCATCAAACTTAAAAAAAAAAGAAAGAAAAAGCCATAACTCTAGACCGAGATTGTCAACAGAGCAGAAGTTATCCATCAAAATCAGCCTTCAGAATCTGCTAATCATAGGAATCATCAACATTCAGAGAGCTGGTCGGCCATACCATACCACCATATTGCTCAGTCATAGCACGTAATCCTTCGCAAACGGTGGATTCAGGTCAAAATGGGCCAGCTGAGAGACAGAGACAGAGAGACAGAGAAAAAAAGAGGAGGAAATTTAAGAGGGTTTACAAAGTGAAAAATTGTAACCGAGAAATAAGGAGTGACAGAGATAGAGAGAGACACACACACTCTCACACACAGATGATTGAACATACTCATGCTTTGAAATAGACCGATAGGTTTAGGCATACAAATAACTGTCTTTCTCTTGGATTTAGATATTAGTTCTCGGACAGCAGGTTACCTGAAATAAATTGGACTCTACGAGAAATATCCTGTGATGAGCATTACGGCACATCTTTCCCGACATTGCCCGTTTCTCTCTCTCTCTCTTCAACTGTCATTGACTAAATCGAGCAGTTTCCAGACATAAACAGCACTCATATAATCCGATCATTCTGAAAATATTTCAAACGAAATTTACCAATAACTCCATCGAGTTTTGAAAGATAAAGAGACCCCCAAACCTAGGCTCATCAGCAGAAATGAAGATAGGTGATCTCCAGTGCGCAGGCGAAACTTTGTCGCACGGTGCGGTGTGGTCACTATGGTGCGGTGCGGTGCGGTGCGGTGTTTCACGGATGGCCGTTCTCTAAATCCGGTCTAGACATCCTCAGGGCTTTTTTGCCGCGGAAATGATACCCGGATCTTCATGACTGGGTTGTGAATAAAACTGACAGAAATTTGGTGGCCTCTAGCTTTACAACTGGCCCTTTCTTCTGGCCTTTAGTCTCGCAGCGTTTGTGAGGATTGTCGTTTCCTTTCTCCCTCTCCTTGTTCTGCGTATCTCTTGCTTGTTCTTTCACACCTTGATGGATTCGGCGAGCCTTTTCTTTTCAGTAATCAAAAAATTGTTTGCTTTTCAACTCATAAAAGGAGGGTGAAGGGTCCAGGGTAATGATAGTTTAATACAAGCCTAACTGTTGGGTTTTATTGGATAAAACGTGAAAAAGAGGAACAAGACCAAGAAAACAATGGACACAGAAGAATTAAATTCAAAGACAACAATTATTACACAGATTTTCTCAGTGTCTTGTCAACTGGTGAAAA
>JAWDGP010001078.1:492500-620000 GCA_033675545.1 Elysia crispata | reverse complement strand
TCTCTCTCTCTCTCTCTCTCTCTCTATGACTTTTTCGTCTACATAATAACTTTTGTACCATATTTTTACTTTGTTTTTTACTTTTTCCGCAAATAATTTTCACTGACAAATGCCATTTTTTTATTTCTTCATGAATGAAAAACGTTTTGGAATTGAAATGGTAAGCCAGAAGTCGAAGCCAATTTAAAGAAAACTTTGCAAAATGTATTATTCATTGGAACCCTCCATAAAATTGAGAGCGTGTTCATAGAAATTAATGACCATTAAATATCCAGTTCAAATATTTGTCCCTAGGGCATAGATGATTAAAAGCCTTTGATCTTTGATATTTTGGAACAGGTTAGATCTACACACATTTTGTTCAAGAGCAAACACTACACTACTCCTTTAGTCCTGCTCCTACTGAGGTAAAACATGCCTAGCAACACGTTTCTCTTCATAGGTCCATAAGCTTTATCTTGGGGTTTAGGATACACTTAATCCTACATTTTTATATAAGCTCATCCATTTTCACTCAGAGTTACAAAGGCTAACACAGCACTCCTCCCTTCTCGTCTATGTTCTCACCTGTAGTTAAAACAGGGCTAACACTATACTCCTCTCTCCTCACCATCCTCACTATACTCCTCTCTCCTCACCATCCTCACTATACTCCTCTCTCCTCACCATCCTCACTATACTCCTCTCTCCTCACCATCCTCACTACACTCCTCTCTCCTCACCATCCTCACTACACTCCTCTCTCCTCACCATCCTCACTACACTCCTCTCTCCTCACCATCCTCACTATACTCCTCTCTCCTCACCATCCTCACTATACTCCTCTCTCCTCACCATCCTCACTACACTCCTCTCTCCTCACCATCCTCACTATACTCCTCTCTCCTCACCATCCTCACTACACTCCTCTCTCCTCACCATCCTCACTATACTCCTCTCTCCTCACCATCCTCACTATACTCCTCTCTCCTCACCATCCTCACTATACTCTTCTCTCCTCACCATCCTCACTATACTCTTCTCTCCTCACCATCCTCACTATACTCTTCTCTCCTCACCATCCTCACTATACTCCTCTCTCCTCACCATCCTCACTATACTCCTCTCTCCTCACCATCCTCACTATACTCTTCTCTCCTCACCATCCTCACTATACTCTTCTCTCCTCACCATCCTCACTATACTCCTCTCTCCTCACCATCCTCACTATACTCTTCTCTCCTCACCATCCTCACTATACTCCTCTCTCCCTCACCATCCTCACTATACTCTTCTCTCCTCACCATCCTCACTATACTCCTCTCTCCTCACCATCCTCACTATACTCTTCTCTCCTCACCATCCTCACTATACTCCTCTCTCCTCACCATCCTCACTATACTCCTCTCTCCTCACCATCCTCACTATACTCCTCTCTCCTCACCATCCTCACTATACTCCTCTCTCCTCACCATCCTCACTATACTCTTCTCTCCTCACCATCCTCACTATACTCCTCTCTCCTCACCATCCTCACTATACTCTTCTCTCCTCACCATCCTCACTATACTCCTCTCTCCTCACCATCCTCTCTATACTCTTCTCTCCTCACCATCCTCACTATACTCCTCTCTCCTCACCATCCTCACTATACTCCTCTCTCCTCACCATCCTCACTATACTCTTCTCTCCTCACCATCCTCACTATACTCCTCTCTCCTCACCATCCTCACTATACTCCTCTCTCCTCACCATCCTCACTATACTCCTCTCTCCTCACCATCCTCACTATACTCCTCTCTCCTCACCATCCTCACTATACTCCTCTCTCCTCACCATCCTCACTATACTCCTCTCTCCTCACCATCCTCACTATACTCCTCTCTCCTCACCATCCTCACTATACTCCTCTCTCCTCACCATCCTCACTATACTCCTCTCTCCTCACCATCCTCACTATACTCCTCTCTCCTCACCATCCTCACTATACTCCTCTCTCCTCACCATCCTCACTATACTCCTCTCTCCTCACCATCCTCACTATACTCCTTACTCCGCGCCCTGTCCAGGTATAACATCACTACACCCCTTCCAAAAGCCCCTTCCTATCCCCATACATTGTGAAACAAGGCTAACATTACACTCCTTCCACCGCATTTTTTGCCTTTCTCTTTAACTCAACAAAGAGTAATCAATACAATTTCTTTCAACCTCTATTGCCCAATTCTGTTAAGAGTTGACACAGAGTTAACACTACACTCTCCATGCCCCTCACGCCCATCCCACATATCCATTTTTTTTTTTTGAAGAATTGAAGAATTGACACTAAGCTAACACTACACATACACCCCCCCCCCCCTCCCCTTTTTTTTCCATTGCGCAATTCTGTTAACAGTTGACACAGAGCTAACACTACACCCCACCCCCCACACACACACATCTCCCTCCATTCTGTTAAGAATTGACACTAGGCTAACCCCCCCCCCCCCCCCTCAATTGCGCAATTCTGTTAAGAGTTGACACAGAGCTAACACTACACTCCCCCCTCCATCTCCCCCTCCTAACAAGAGTTGACACAGAGCTAACACTACACTCCCCCCTCCATCTCCCCCTCCTATCAAGAGTTGACACAGAGCTAACACTACACTCAACCCTCCATCTCCCCCTCCTATCAAGAGTTGACAGAGCTAACACTACACTCCCCCCTCCATCTCCCCCTCCTATCAAGAGTTGACACAGAGCTAACACTACACTCCCCCCTCCATCTCCCCCTCCTATCAAGAGTTGACACAGAGCTAACACTACACTCCCCCCTCCATCTCCCCCTCCTAACAAGAGTTGACACAGAGCTAAAACTACACTTCCCCCTCCATCTCCCCCTCCTATCAAGAATTGACACAGAGCTAAAACTACACTCCCCCCTCCATCTCCCCCTCCTATCAAGAGTTGACACAGAGCTAAAACTACACTCCCCCCTCCATCTCCTTCTCCTATCAAGAGTTGACACAGAGCTAAAACTACACTCCCCCCTCCATCTCCTTCTCCTATCAAGAGTTGACACAGAGCTAAAACTACACTCCCCCCTCCATCTCCCCCTCCTATCAAGAGTTGACACAGAGCTAAAACTACACTCCCCCCTCCATCTCCCCCTCCTATCAAGAGTTGACACAGAGCTAACACTACACTCCCCCCTCCATCTCCTTCTCCTATCAAGAGTTGACACAGAGCTAACACTACACTCCCCTCCATCTCCCCTCCTATCAAGAGTTGACACAGAGCTAAAACTACACTCCCCCCTCCATCTCCCCCTCCTATCAAGAGTTGACACAGAGCTAAAACTACACTCCCCCCTCCATCTCCTTCTCCTATCAAGAGTTGACACAGAGCTAACACTACACTCCCCCCTCCATCTCCCCCTCCTAACAAGAGTTGACACAGAGCTAACACTACACTCCCCCCTCCATCTCCCCCTCCTATCAAGAGTTGACACAGAGCTAACACTACACTCCCCCCTCCATCTCCCCCTCCTATCAAGAGTTGACATAGAGCTTACACTACACTCAACCCTCCATCTCCCCCTCCTATCAAGAGTTGACAGAGCTAACACTACACTCCCCCCTCCATCTCCCCCTCCTATCAAGAGTTGACACAGAGCTAACACTACACTCCTCCCTCCATCTCCCCCTCCTAACAAGAGTTGACAGAGAGCTAACACTACACTCCTACCTCCATCTCCCCCTCCTAACAAGAGTTGACACAGAGCTAACACTACACTCCCCCCTCCATCTCCCCCTCCTAACAAGAGTTGACACAGAGGTAACACTACACTCCCCCCTCCATCTCCCCCTCCTATCAAGAGTTGACACAGAGCTAACACTACACTCCTTTCTCCATCTCCCCCTCCTAACAAGAGTTGACACAGAGCTAACACTACACTCCCCCCTCCATCTCCCCCTCCTAACAAGAGTTGACACAGAGCTAACACTACACTCCCCCCTCCATCTCCCCCTCCTAACAAGAGTTGACACAGAGCTAAAACTACACTTCCCCCTCCATCTCCCCCTCCTATCAAGAGTTGACACAGAGCTAACACTACACTCCCCCCTCCATCTCCCCCTCCTCCTAGCGCCAGGCCTGGCCGACCGCCCAAACGCGTGCACTGCTCAAACCCGGTCGACTCGGACGTCCTGGAGAAACTGAAGCGCCGGAAGTTGGACATCCCCGGAGACTACCCGTACGATCAGAGGTTTTACGGTGAGTGCGATCAGAGGTTTTACGGTGAGTGCGATCAGAGGTTTTACGGTGAGTGCGATCAGAGGTTTTACGGTGAGTACGATCAGAGGTTTTACGGTGAGTGCGATCAGAGGTTTTACGGTGAGTGCGATCAGAGGTTTTACGGTGAGTGCGATCAGAGGTTTTACGGTGAGTGCGATCAGAGGTTTTACGGTGAGTACGATCAGAGGTTTTACGGTGAGTGCGATCAGAGGTTTTACGGTGAGTGCGATCAGAGGTTTTACGGTGAGTGCGATCAGAGGTTTTACGGTGAGTACGATCAGAGGTTTTACGGTGAGTGCGATCAGAGGTTTTACGGTGAGTGCGATCAGAGGTTTTACGGTGAGTGCGATCAGAGGTTTTACGGTGAGTACGATCAGAGGTTTTACGGTGAGTACGATCAGAGGTTTTAGGGTGAGTGCGATCAGAGGTTTTACGGTGAGTGCGATCAGAGGTTTTACGGTGAGTGCGATCAGAGGTTTTACGGTGAGTGCGATCAGAGGTTTTACGGTGAGTGCGATCAGAGGTTTTACGGTGAGTACGATCAGAGGTTTTACGGTGAGTACGATCAGAGGTTTTACGGTGAGTACGATCAGAGGTTTTACGGTGAGTACGATCAGAGGCTTTACGGTGAGTACGATCAGAGGTTTTACGGTGAGTACGGTCAGAGGTTTTACGGTGACTACGATCAGAGGCTTTACGGTGAGTACGATCAGAGGTTTTACGGTGAGTACGATCAGAGGTTTTACGGTGAGTACGATCAGAGGTTTTACGGTGAGTACGATCTACAGGATGAACAAAATAATAAAGTGTTTGTTAGAGAGAGAGAGAGTGGGAGAGGGGATGGATATATAGAGAGAGGGAGATATGAGAGAGAGAGAGGGGGGGGGGAGGAAAAAGAGAGAGATAGTGGGGGGGGAGGGAGAAAGAGAGAGGGAGAGAGTGGGTAGGGGAAAAAAGAGAGAGGGAGAGAGAGAGGGGAGAGAGAGAGAGAGAGAGAGAGAGAGAGAGAGAGAGAGAGAGAGAGAGAGAGAGAGATTGTCCTGAGTAATGTAAGTTGATCATATTTAGTAGGAGACATTTTCTCTGGATTCTTCAGAACACAAATAACAATATCAATGTAAAGAGTGGATGGACAGCGCTGGATGAAGCCAATTTCTCCAAAATAAACAGATTTTTGTGAATGAGGCAGAAAAAAAATATCAGAGATGGGATATTTGGTTTCGTTTTACAGGAATTTCAGTTTGGTTTTTTTATAGGACCTTATTAACGAACAAACCATGATTTTTTCTCTTGTAAGTAAATGCATCTATTTCCGGAAACGTTACGGTAAGATTTAAAAAGAAACTATTAAACTATGCACAATATCTTTGAGGCTCGGCGCATCAGGAAGATTTTCACACTTCAATTAAAAAGCTATAATAATGAAGTGTTAAAAGAAAGTCAGACCGGTTTAAAAGTAATTAAAGTTTGCCTATTGCAGTCTGCTTGTGATTCGAGTCAGTTTCGATTGCAAACACAGTACAACTGTCTTTTATGGTGGTAAGAATATGGGACGATAAAGTAAAGATACGGAATGAAAAGAAAAAAACACGGTAAAGACGAATATTGTGTTACGTCAGTAAAAGTTGCTACAGTGAAAGATGGGTGATAATAGAGAAGGTAAAGGAGAGCCAATGAAATCAATATTAAAATTCGCTCTCGATGTGCGGAAGTTATTTTTGATGTGCAGAATAACAACTCAACTCCACTTTTAGGTTGCAGATATTATTCCCCCTATTCTGCAGAAGCTAATAATCTAAGGGCTTGGTCAAAAAATGGAAAACCCAATAATTCATTTTTAGTGTGGAATTTGCGTCACTGATCTGAGGATAACCTAAGTCATTCAAGGAAAAGTTTTTCTTTTGATTGTAAGCCATAAACTTGTCTCATAACTGCTTTTGGTAATAATCACGATAGATCTGAGCCGCTAATAACTAACACTGTGTAATATAACCGTGAATCGCAACGTTAACACAAGTTGAAAGAGAAATCTTTTTATTCCGAATGTGTTTCTTGAGTACTCCCGAATTCCATTTTTATGAGACTTGGATAATTATGTAGTTTGGAAATAAACTTTCAGGTAATTTTGAGAACGTTTTTCCTACTTAATTAGAGTTATTAGTATCATTCATACCGTACCTATTTGCACTGTATAGAAGCACTAAAACTCTTCGGTGGGTAAGGGAAAAAAATGGTGTAAACAGTTCATCATTCATATCACGTGACGTCATGTCAATATCTAATTAGCTTTACCTTTAAAATGAATACACATTCCATAAAATTCTCTTACTCTCTCTCTCTCTCTCTCTCTCTCTCTCTCTCTCTCTCTCTCTCTCTCTCTCCCTATCCAGAGCAGGTTAAATGAGACTTTTTAGATTTCATGACGCACTTCCACCTCCTCCTCCTCCTCCTCCTCCTCCTCCTCCTCCCACACACATCCTCCAGTATGAGGAGCATGTGTGACACTGGTGAGGTCTCCTCATTCCCCAGATGGTCACCACTAGCATCATCTGGAGATCTCCACAGTTAAGGCTGCAGATGTCGGTTGTTTTCATCTTTACTTTCCACGCTCTGTAGCCGCACAGTTGATGTTGATAGTTTCGGGAATTCCCAGCCATTCATACCTTTGATGATCCCGCAGTTGTAGCGAAGTGTCTTTGATCAGCTCGTCTTTCAAAAAAAAAAATATTCATTTTAGAGGAAATCATCAAAATATAAAATTAAAAGAAAACAACCACCAAAAAACTAGCAGGATCATCATTTGATCTTAACTTTACTCGTTTTAAGATGTTAACCGTGTATATTTGGAGTGCTTATATTTAAATCTTAATGCCTATAGACATAATTTTACCATTATACAATTACTGTTATCATCCACATACTTCTCCTGTCATACAAAAGATGGCTATAATTGAAAAAATGTTCGGGTATTTTTCCCCAAAATTCATACCATTTTATTTTCAGAATTTTTTAACTTGATGATCTTAGCCTCTATTTTATCCTTCATGGTGATGTGTATCATCTTTGTCAGTGAGTGTTTTGACTGGTTTAAACGTGTATTGTGGGATGTAGTGTCCATTCACCCCACTTACGTAGTGAAATAATTGATTCCAAAATATCATAAATTATGAGACCGTATCATTGCAACCACTCTTTATTTATAAAAGAGAAAGAAAATGAACAAGAGAGAGGGAAAAAATAACATAAAATAAAATAAAATAAACTACCAATATTGAAGAATGTAACACCTGTAGTTCTTCTCTAATTTTAGTACTGTCAGATCAGCTAACAGCCTCCTCTGTCTTGTATATGTAGAAAGATAAAAAATATCTAACTATCGTTTTCTTTTTTCATCTTTGTATCTTTTTCTCTGACGCGGCAACAGAGATGTCAAACACCTTCTCCAGATACTACCTTCCTTTTACCTCAGTACAATGCGAGACGGCCGTACAAAATATAAAAAAAAATTCGATAAAAAAAAATGCGATTCTGTTATATGTAATGTAAAGAACCAAAGATCCCCGACCCCCTCAATTCCTCCCCCCTCTGTGATTTTAACAGCTTTCATGGCAGTTCGTAAAATATAAGAACTGGGGATGGAGGAAGAGGGCGGTGGAGTTAGCCACACTGCCTAGTGTGAGAAGCCCTGTAGATCTTAAACTTTAATTTAGTCGCCTTGGTTAATGTCGCGGCTGGAGGAGAAAGGTGAAATTTGATCTCGGCTTCTTCAGTTTTCATATAAGGACCGAGCACTCGAGCATTTCTTGTCTTCCGGCCCAGTTTACTGTCCACCATTCCGGCTACTGGCGTCCAGGTAGAATCAATAACGCTTCAGATTCAGATAATGCGAGCTCTCAAATATCGTCATCAGGAACTGTATGCCGATAAGTGGTTGGTGTACTTTTTTTTCACTTTTTGAAGGCGTTTTGGAGGATTATATTTGAGTCATTCAAAACACGAACTGATCCCGACTTTTCACGCCCAGGTTTAAGTCCAGTATCCGATTTCCTGTCTACTTTTATGTAAAATTCTTTGGGATTTAAAAAAAAACGCGCCAGCTTTGATTCTATTTGAAGAGCATCCATTTCTTTGTCAAATCGCACAGCCTAAGTTTCATCCTTTGTAGAATTGTGTCTTTGTTTTAATCACGGACGGCTTGCAAACTGGACATCGCTGTTCTATCAGTGACTTGATACACTTGATAGGCGAAGTCAAAGACTGCTTCATTCGAATAACCTTCCGTTTAAGACGTATAATAAACCAAAGAGAGAAAGCCCAATCAAATTTCAACATCACGAACAGACCCTTGTGTCACGCTGCGCATGCGTTTGAGGCGGTCTCTCTGTACAAGCCGGTCGCTTCCGGTAGAATCCAAGAAAGCAACAGGAATTGGCCATCTTGTTTGAAATTGGCCTTTCGCTTCCTGTCTGAATTGCTAGCGCTAATGACGGTTTTAAAAGACGGGTATACTGGAGAGCGGTTTGAAAGGAGGCGAGTGGTTCAGGAGAAGACTTAGCATGGTCTGATGGGTGAGCGCCTCAGAGAGGAGGCTGCAAGCTGGAGGAGGAGGAAGTTGATGGAGAAAAGATGGACAATATAAAAGACAAGCACATAGAGGTGACAGTACTACTGAAGCTTGTGGGTATAGGGAAAAAAGCTATGATAAATAGACCGTTGAAAGATTTCTTTTCTAATAACATACTCGTCGGCGAGATATCTTAATGAAATGTATGAAAATAAAACTTTGTATCCAGAAATGCGGTGAAATGGAATTCTCCTGGTTCTGATATCTCAACGATATCAAAACAGAGGAATCTAATAGTCCTGAGTACATCTTTGTCTAAAAAAATACACGGAAATTAAAGATGTTGGACACGAAAAGCGACTTAGATTTTACTTCTCCATATTTTTTTTGTTTTTTTTTGTTAACCAAATTACAAACTAAATGTTTATTATCGACCTGTGGCGCAAGAAGAAAAAGAATCATTAGAGCAACATAGAATAATTATTGACCTTTCAGAAAGAGAGAATATTGATCAAGATAAAACAGTCGTGTAGAAAGAAGATACGTTTGCTTGATCAGTCTGTCTTTTCCTGCCAAGACTTCAAGGCTTGCATTTTTTGAAATCACGTAGAAAGAAGAGAGCTCTGTGAACAGCAGCAGTCACATGACATCTCTTGCTCAGTGACACAGACAAAGTACCTCTGTTTTTAGATGCTTTAATAGCTGAACAAAACGATCTTGTACATACAAGAAAGTCACGGCAGAACAAAACAACGGAAGTTCATAACTAGAGGTATTCTGATGATAAAAGCCTTCTATGGACAAAGCTGTCTTTACTTTGGTTTCCCTGATTTTTTTTTGTCTGTGTTTATCGAAACGGCAAACGGAAGTCAGCAGTTAGATAGAAAAATGACGACTATGATTTGACTGTGACTCTTCTCAAAACATCTTGCGAGGTTGTTTTGTAGAGAAGCATTAACAAAGTTATCAAACAACAGCTTTCTGCAAAATGAGAGAAGAAAGAAATATACATTGATGTCTCTTTTAAATATTTCCCTCGCATTCTGAGATGGTTGAAAGCAAAGATTGTGAGAAGTCAAAAAAAAAAATGTTTTTGAATACCTACTGTGACTCTGAGGGAGGAAAATGAATTTTATTACATCTTAAAAAAAAAAAATGTATATTGTCTTAGATAATAGCTCAGATATTTAATATTCTTTTTGTTTTAGATTGCAGAATGATGGATATATCAAAGACACGTAGAAGGGAGATACCTTAATGTTCAACTGGGACATGGGCCTCGTGGCATTGTCGCAGAGACTAAAATAAATACACGTAAAATGAAATTCTTAAAACTTTATCTGCAAAAAGATTCCACGGAAACTAAAAGCAACCTGTTTAAATGGTTGATGATTTCGGTTAAATGAGAATGCAATGCTATTAGACTTATGGAGTTACAACAGCTTTTTAAATTATGAAGACAGCTTGTTACATGGCATTCAACTCCAGCATTTTATTCCGAAATCAGTCCTGCCTTTCGGTGAGTTCACAGGGTAAAATCAATAAATCAGAGTCACGCACAGGAACACACCAATAAATCTGCATTCAATTTTTGCTGGGTCTTTGGTCTAAATGCCAACGATTTTGCATTTCCTACTTAAGACTGGCTAAATATTTTTCTTCCACGCAGCCATGCTGCGAGCTCTATGCATTGTCCTAATGGAAGCAATCTCAAGCCAAGTCTCATTATAAACCCTTGGACAATCTTGTAGTTTTACTTTCACTTTCAAACACACAATTCTCGCTCTGTTATCGGCCCCGTGTCCCGAGTTGGTCGCTTATATCTTGTTATCTCATTTCATGGCGGTGAATTCATTAAAAGTGGGCGGTTTCAATTATTCAACTTGAAAGTGGAAAGGGAAAACAAGGAGAGACAAAAATCACTTAATGAGCCACTTAGAATACGAAACGAAACCCGCGTGACAGACGAGGATACGGTTTGAATGTGTTTGTCGAGGGAAGGATTGGTCGGCTCCAAGACATGTCTCCAAACACGGCCAGGTTCAGAGCGGTGACTCCACTGATTCGATGATGACAATGTGAGCCAGGCTTGATAGCTGAAGCGCGTATCTGAACACAGGTCTCCGCCACTCTCGGTCTGTTTTTCTGTTGTTGTTTTTTTCCCCCCTTGCTCCCAGTTTTTCAATACGAATCGGGAACAGGGAGGCTCAGTTCTAAAATTCAGACAAAGAACGGTCGGTGATCCTATCAATGTCTGTGAATATAGTCTTTCTGGATTCTTGCTTCTCCCTAAACAGAACAAAAATTGATAATTCTTATGACATTATCCACACACTATAAACATATGACAGACTCTACAGGAGTTTGCCTATAGAATTACGACATATGATAATGTTGTATAGGAAATCTAAGAAACTCTTTGATTACAGCCATCCTCTTCAGACCTGGTTATAAACCGAAATTTTTGTTTTTTCAAGTCAACAGATTTCCAGGCGATTTATCCAGCTCCATCATTTTGACATTTTACACGGTGAAGGACGAGTTAGAAGTACAAAAAATCCTCCTGTCCCCGTTTGTTATTGTTGAAAGTCCGATTTTTAATTCAAAAACTCTTAACAGAGTCACTCCCTTAAAAGAGGATAAAAGAAAAGAAAAATCAACTACTTCCTTTTTGGAACTTTCCATCTCGAAAAGCGTTTCCTCCTCATTGTTCTGTTTCTATGTCTGTTCCCTCCTCGGTCGTTTTCTCTCTCATCCTTTTGTCTGGTTCATCCAAAGATCCGTCAGCGCTTTTCACACTGAATGGTTTGAAAAAAGGAGGGGGAGAGTGCCGATTTAAAAATAAAAACCAGTCTGAGTGGAAAAAGATGTGGAAGAAATAGAAAGACAACAGACATAATGGTAAACCAGCAGAGAAGAACAAGCGGCGAGGTGTTAGCCTCAACTCTGTCGTGTTTATGGGAGGCCGCCCCATTGTACGCTCTCCGACTACAACTTGTAATCCCCACTCGGTTTTCAAAGGGCAGAATTTTCATTTTAAAAGCCCCTAACACTGCTCTTCGGTGCGCGGCGGAGAGTATAAATTCATGTTTCAAGCGGCGCGAGAGCCCTTCATCGAAACCCGAAATCGCAGCCAAGAAATCCGTGCGGTTGTCTTCCGGGACAGGTGAATTACCGGGCCTGACAACTACTTCTCGACCACACTGGATGGCGGCCGTGGGTTTGCCACCGTCCCCAACCCGTCCTTTCCTAGAAGCTGCTACTTCTCCAAGTTCTACTGCTGCTGCTTGAGTTTCGTCTCTTGCTGATCCATCTTAATGCTGAACAGCTTTGTCCGTCTCCCATTCGGTATCAATTTCCGCGCTGCCCTCTTGTGCGCTCTGTACAAATATTCTCAAGAACCGACTGGACAGGCGTTTACTGTGATGTTCCCTGTGGATGGACCGTCCTCCCCACATCAACCTCCCCTCCTCTCTCCTCTTCTCCAGCACTGCTCTAGCCCTTCAACCTTTTTTCCCTGTCTACAGATCCAGTAGCCTTTCCGTAAGATTCCTGCCATCGAGACAAACGCATCCATGTTGGGAATGATCCTAAGTCGTAAAAAAAAAATAACTGTCCTTGTTGAGCAGAGGAAAAAAAAAACATCTCGTTGAAAAATATTCTGTAAAGCTTTGTTATTTTCTTTACAATCCATAATTATTAAAGTCTCAATATCTGGCGTTTTCTTGATTGTATCGTTTCTAATAAGCCATCTTCAACATTTGTCTCATATTTCTATTTTTCTTGGCTGTTGTATCCAGACTGGCCAACTTTTCCCATTTTCTTTTTTCTTGAATGTTTTGGGGTATATTTCTTTCCCCACAAAGTTCAGTTAAAAATATTTTTCATAGGTAAAAAGATGTAGATTTTTTAAATCTTCCTTTCTGAGCAGTTTTGATGATGTAAGACAAAATCTAAACATTTAACTCTGAAGGCCCTGAATTTTTGACACCGTTTGCGTCAAATTTGTCTTTAATTGAACAAAAGAAAAATGAAAAAAAAAATAACAAAAAGTACACATTATCTCTCGACAAAATCGTCATTTCTGTTATCAGCTTTTCAGGCCACTTTAGACCCAGCTGGCGCAAGGGACACCACTAGTCCTACCTGCCCAAACAATCTTAAATTTGGCGGCAGTAACATCCCGAAGTCTGGTCAAACTCATTGATCATAGCCTAAAAATGCATTTGAATAAAGCATTTTAAAAACATCTACTCTCTACTTCTGAAAAAAAAAAAAGAAAAAGAAAATTTTTATTCAAGTTTACGTGCGATAAAGAGGCATGCAATAAACAATTTACGTTGGCGAATGTATTCAATGCTCTTTTCTTTTTTTTAAGTTTAAAAAAAGAAAGAAAGGAGGAATTCCGTCACTGAAGTGGAATTCGTCTCTTTCACATTAAAAAAAAAAAAAAAGGTTGAGCTGAGAGTAAAATGCCGTGTGTAGCCTGAATAGGTCAAGGACGGCACGATACATGACGTCACTAAGTGTTGCGATTAACGTCATAGGCATTGACCTTCCGTTCCGAGAAGCCACATCCCGTGTTCTAGATCTATACCTCGGTAATGATAACCCAAATCCTGTGTTAAACCTCCAAATTATGTTCATTGCTTTATAGGATCGGCACCAACATGATTTTCATTTGAAAACGAAAACGGGTATGCAAGAAAAACTGCGTCAGCATCAATAAAAACACTGAAAACAACAACAAAATCAAATAGAAAAACATATACAAGAAAGGTCAAGCGGGTATTACAACTTCAACGGCAGCAGCTAAAAGAGTATAGAAGCAAAATAAAAACAACATAAGCGACAGAAATAGAAATGTTGATAGCAAAATTTGCTTAAAGAAAAAAAAACAAAAAAAAACAACACTAAAACAAACTCACAACAGTAACGACAATGCTAACCAGAAGAATGTCAGAAGCAAGAACATTATAAGAAAATTCCTCAGTTTTGTTTTTCTTTGTGTTCCCCGCAGATCGCAAACCTTTGATGAACGGCTTCCCTCATGTAGGGTACCCAGCCATGCCGCAGTTCCCGAACTTCTTCGGCATGCACCAGCTGATGCAGCCCATGGCGATGGCCTCACACATAGGGGGGCTCAGGCAACACCATCAGCAGCCGCAACAACAGCAGCCACCACCGCAGCAGCAACTCGACGCCGGCTCTGAGAGAGCTAAACTGGAGAGATCCAACTCGGACTCAGGGCTCGTGTCTCCAAAGTGAGTACGGCTTAAATTGGGTATATCCTGGTCTGGGTATAGATAGTCTGGCTTGAAGTGCACCGCTAGGTACATTTTTGCCTGTGGATTGTGAGTGCAGCTAGAAGTGTCCAGCTAGATATAACTTGGTCTATGTATAGTGAGTTCAGCTAGAAATGTCTCGCTAGGTATACCTTGGTCAGTGTATAGTGAGTACAGCTAGAAATGCTCAGCGGGGTATACCTTGTTCTACGTATAGTGTATAGTGAGTGCAGCTAGAAATTTTCAGCTAGGTCTACCTTGGTGCTTTTGTAGAGTAAGTACTGCTACAAATGTCACGTTGAATATATCTTGGTCTTTGCATAGTGAGGCCAGCTAGAAATGCCACGCAATATATACCTTGCTCTTTGTATAAAGAGTCCTACTAGAAATGTCACTTAAGACATTCCTTTGTCTTTGTGTAGTGAGTTCAGCTAGAAATGTCTAGTTAGACAGATATACCTGTTTACTATTTTCACAACATCGATGGTCCTTTGAGTTGGTCTATTTAATACTATAAGTGTATGAAACATACACCGTGACTGACAGTGATTGCAACTTTCGATTGTCGAGTTGATAAAAGAAATTAAGGTATGTCGCTCAAAAATAACCAATGCCGTGCCTTGTCATACATCAAAGATATGGACATAAAGGAAAAGATGGAACCCTTTTCAACGAAAACAAAACACAGCCTCCCCACACAAAAAACAAATAATAAATCTAAAAAAAAAATAAATAAATAAAAGAGTGAGTTCTAAATTTAACATTTAATTACAGGTCCTTGAAAATGGTGGGGCACACGACACATCGGGTGGTGAATAGCGCAGAATCTTAAAAAGTAAAGCGTGAGCGATGGAAATTCCAACAATGTCGAAAAGAGATGTCATAAAGCTTTTCCTAAACCTGATGCAGCGATCCTTAGCGCCCTGCTAGTCTACGTGTAATCATATCTTAAATATCAAGTGCTTCATATTGGGTTTCCCATCTTTCCATTATACCCCCCCCCCACACACACACACACACACACACTTAGGTTCTTAGGTTCTATTTATGTCAACTGCTAAAACGTTGAGTATTTAATTGTAGTCATGACAACTGAGAAATTTTTGTTCGAAAAATTCTGAAAACTCCGGTTACAAAGCGGAAGTCGATGACGATGTTTTGTGTCGGAATCTTTTTCCTTAGATATTGAATTATCGTAATGCGAATCTTTTTCCTTAGATATTGAATTATCGTAATGCGAATTTTCGTGGAGGGAAGTACTGACAGCTTAGTCTTTGTTCATGCTATTTTTTCCGGGGGTGGGGGGGGGGGTATACAAATAACAAATAACAAGAAGACTTTTCCCCTCATAAGTCAAGCAGTTAAACTTGACGAAATGGCTTCTCATTGTACTTTTTTGACAATTATTCCAAGTGTTTCATTTACGGTTGGCAGATTTTGTTCATTGTGCTCCGAAGGCAGACAGATTGAGGTAAACTATAAAAACGTCAGAAGATAGTAGAACTGTCGAATTACCAGTGACTCTCTAACAAATATAGAAAAAAAGTGAGAGAGTCTATAACTAATTTGCTTGAATTCTAAGTGTACCTTGTGAACCCAAGATCTTTTTCTTTCTTTACGTCACATCGCATCACAATTTACACGTCGCGACGTGTATTTCACATTAAACTAGTATAGTATACCTTTTGTAATGGTTACGTTGCCAATGTTTTGTTGTTGTTTTTTTTTTTTGAGGATAAAAGTGTTAAAACTTTTTTAAACTTTTTTTTACATAAAACATGAAAAATAAACAGAAAATAAGAAACAAATGTGAACAAGGAATAAGTCTGTCTCATAGCTCTTTAGTGGACACCCCCCAAAAAAAAAAAAAAAGAAAAAAGAAAAGAAAAAAGAAGAACTTTAATCCTTTAAAAAGGAGTTGGAAATAGGCTAAATTTCATGACGTCAACATCTTGAGTCCAGAACCTGAATGCCCTTTAGCCAGAAAACTCGCGAGTGAAATCGCCACACTCCGAGGATTGTAGGACAATGTAAAGGATCGAGAGGAAGGAACGATTCTATATTAACCAATGAATATTGGGAACTGGACCAGTCATTGAAACAGAAATGAACAAAGATTCCCTCCTTTCCAATGGGAGGAGGGTGCTTCATGACTCGAACTGGCGCCTCTCCAGGTCCAATCTGTGGGATGAATACCCTGGCCTGTAGCGAGTCGACTGACTTGCAGCCACAAAAACCAATTTCCAGCCGAGGCTGCGAAGTCCTCTCCGGACTAGAGGAGGAGGAGGAGGAGGAGGAGGAGGAGAGGCACAGACAGAGGGATGACACAACAAGAAACGAGGTTGTGGCCGCGGGCGATATTGTTGGTGGCTTTTGTCGCCTGACGCGAGTTGTACAGTCCAGGCCGATACAAAAAGCTCGACGGTTGTGAAACATAAGGGCCCAAAGGGTTTGTTTCTCTGTGGTTATATAATTATCACTTCACGCCAGTGCTATAGAAATCTTACCGTATGTCCCGAATTGACTACTGACTGCAATAAAAATATACCCTAACGCAGAATGATTGTAGACCTTAAAAGTCTCCTTGGGTGATGCTGTGGGAAATGAAGTAGATTTTACCACTAATAGGAGACCAATAACCATGGACGAACTTAATGAAGTTAATTTACTTCGTTCTCCGATCTTCCTAAATCTTAATGAATAGATCTGGTCATCTCACCCGCACCGATTAGAAACTCTATACTGATACATGTATGAAATTGAGAAAAAAAAGACAAAATTATAGAAACAAAAAAAGCAATAACTCACAGCATAGCAACTCATAGACATTACTGTTGAGCCTGTGTTAAAACCGATTTACCGTACTGCATATAGAAAAAAAAAACAGCGTTTGTATTTAATGTTTTTATATTCATAACTGTGATTATAGATGCAATCTTTCATCCACATCCGAAGAAAAAAAAAATCTAACATGAATTGTCTATAGTAATACAAAAAATGCTCTTGAATTTGTTATTGTTCATAATGAAACCTGTCAAAGTTTTACTGTGCTGACAAATAAAGATAAAGTGTATTATTACAGCTATCTGGAATATCTTTCAGCCAAAGAATCCAATATCCGTCTGATAACATTATAATGCACACATTTCTTTGGATATGCGGATACCACCTGCCCATTAATCTGTGTAGTTTGTGCTGTGTTTTACCTTTCAAATGGGTGGTACTGGAACGTGTTCACAGATAAATGAACCATGTCCGTCAGCCTAGCCGATTCTCATAGCTCACCGCTACAGCTTGCTCGAGCCGCGGCTATAACGTGTCCACATTTATAGAGCTATAAGATTGTGGTATGAAGCCATGAAGTATCAGTTTTCTAAGTGCCTTTATCACCAGCTGCACTGAGGCTCTCTCAGATTGTACTAGGCTTTCACAGTGCGGGGTTTTATAAATATCCAAACATTTATTTGATTTCTGGGGTTGTCAGCAGGTAAAGTGGAAGACGGCCCAGTCTTTAGCGAGTACTTTAGAAGAAGATTTTTCACGACTTCTGTATCTGGCTTACCTCCGGCCGTGGCATGAGAGTCCAGATGGCCGGGGAAGGCAGCGGTAGTAAACTCGCCTCCTATCGCGAGGGGCTCGGGTCGCCAGGTGCAAAGTTGTTATTCTCCAGAAGAGCTCAATGTCCAGAGGAGGTAACTCACGAGCAGTGATTTAAAAAGTAATGGAATTATCGCCCGTATCAGTGCCTTGTGCAGAGATGGACACTGGGTGAGTCTGTGTGTGTCTCTGGCGCGACCACTTGATGAGCCTCGGTAAACTGCTGGCGGGCTGATGGGCTGCAGAGAGGCTGGTTGGATGGCTAGAGGCATGGGGGGGGGGGAGATCTCTCTCTCTCTCTCTCTCTCTCTCTCTCTCTCTCTCTCTCTCTCTCTCTCTCTCTCTCTCTCTCTCTCTCTCTCTCTCTCTCTCTCTCTCCCTCTCTTTCTCTTCCCCCCCCCCATCCCATTGAATTTTATACCGGGATTTTTGTTCTGTTATAGTTTGATAACTGCATATTGAAGTCTTTTTCGGACATTGCTATCGAAAAGTGTGTGTGCTTGAAAAAAGATAGATAGAGAGAGAGAGAGAGAGAGAGAGAGAGAGAGAGAGAGAGAGAGAGAGAGAGAGAGAGAGAGAGAGAGAGGGGGGGGGGAGGGTGGGAGAGAGAGCAGATTTTTTTCAAGCTGATGGACCTGGTTGTATCCAGCTGATAACTCGCCTCTGGGTGGCCGAAAGAGAAGGAAAGTGGACGAGATAAGATGAGAGAGTGAGTGAGATATAGGGAGAGTCAGAAGAAGGGAGAGTGATATAAACGAATCTAAATAGAAAGCAAAAAACACCGCACTTGAAAGATAACTTGGTAATTATAAAGAATCCAAAAGGACGCGTGTGTGTCTAAAATAGTATAATACAAGGTCTAATAGAAAAAAGGCACACAGCTTTATAATTACGAGAAAAAAAGAAATGACAAAACTTACTACTAACGAAGCTTACAAAGTGAAATGTTTAATTGATAATAGTTTTGTTATTTCTTTTTTTTCCCGAAATTATCAAGTTGTATTCCTATTTCCTTTTAGACCTGATATACACGAAGACATAGAGGGAGACAAGAGAGATTAGTAGGTGGAACAAAGTCCTATAAAGACATAGTGCTCTGGTGAAGGTGGTTGATTCTGCCGTCCTTCAAGGAATAAGAATCAGATAAAAATAATGGTGGGAGATTAGGAAGTTAGGAGAGCCGTCAATAGACTGATGTTGCTTTAGAAGAAAACAGATCAATTTTCAGAGAAAGATGGAAAGTTGAACACTTAAACACTTAATATCTTTATTCAGACTGTCTCGTTCAGAAAATAAAATATCAACATTTTTAGTTTTAAAATGTTCCCTTATTATGAAGAAAGAAAGATAACAATTGCATGAGCGTGATGTCGGATATTTTGTCCTTCCCGGAATGCTAAGATTCTGTTTCAGGGATGATACGCATTTGGAGAATAAAGTTTCACTCTCTCGCGTGTGTAAATGGTCGAGGCACTCCACTACCCTCTGGTCTGAGGCAGTAGCATCGCCTTGTCTTGGAGGAGTTCGAACGCCTCTCGCTCAGCTCTAGACTCGTAGTGTCGACACGGCCGTTAGTTCTCAGACCTGCTCACATTAACCTGGCGTGGGGTCGGACTCCAGATAACACACAGCTCGAGGTAATAATATACTCCCGAGGAGCTGGAGAGAGAATCATGGGTGGGTATACAGATACACATGAGAGAGGCAGAGGAGAGAGAGAGAGAGAGAGAGAGAGAGAGAGAGAGAGAGAGAGAGAGAGAGAATCAGAGGTATACAGATACACATGAGAGAGACAGACAGACAGACAGACAGACAGAGACAGAGATAGAGAGAGTATTATGGAGAGAGATAGATGCAGTCTGGAACACAGACGGGGAAAATGAATATTTTAAAAAAAATGAAAGAAATAACCTGTTCTTCCTTTTTCTTTTTTTCTTTTTTTTTTTTTTTTTTTTTTTGTCTTTCTAGAAACAATACGATTGTTTTGGCCCCACACCTTCCCTCATCTTTGTTTCAGGAATTTTTTTTTTCAAATTATATTCCTTTTTGTAATAAAATTTTATGAAATCAGTAATAGCTTTAATAGGATAACAATGTACCGATATGCAAGAATGCATTAAGGAAGAAAGCAAACAATAAATAAATGATGTATATTTTAAATACACAAAGCGGAAGGGAGGTTTGTTACAACGAGTGTCAAAGTGGAACATCTGCTGATTCCTAAGAAGTATTTTACTAATGGGTTCGCATATTGTTGCAACAGCTTGGGCGTCTCGCAAAATATTATATGGGATGTCAATTTCAATATATATATATATATATATATATATATATATATATATATATATATATATTGGTTCCTAATTGAGGCTTCATTTACATAATGACTAAACAATTTGGGCGGGTGAGATACATACAATAATTAGTGTTATGAGGCAACCTTTATTTCTTAATCTGAAGATGAGAGAAAATTTGTAGATAAATTACTTCTTATTAATACAGAATATTGACGTAAGCTTTTCAAAAAACAAAACCAGCAAATAATTATTATTTGAAAGAGTGAGCATTTTCTAAACATTAAAAATTTGAAAATGAAAAAAAACAACAAAAACGTCATACAACATATAAACTGATTCTTTCGTTATTGTTTATTTTGTTTTACGTCATTCAGGATTTCAGCAGAAACTTGTAACAGAAAGTTTTGTATTTCCTTATACAAACAAAAGAAAACCAGAAAAATATGATCATATCATGTTGCTAGCTGTGCAAGTCTGTTAGCAACGTCTAAGATAATGTGCATTATGCTGGTTTAAAAAACAAAAAAACACCACCAAAAAAGCAATGGCAAACAGGAGAATATAATGGCCACACAGAAAACAAAATGCTGGAGCTGCAACATTAAAAAAAAAGAAAAGAAAACCAACATTTATCCCAAAAAACATGCACAACAATGCAAACGTTGTTAGGACCATTGAGGCGCAATTATCTCCCCTTTTCAAGAGTAATTACTCTTAGCCCACTTAGCAGCAGAGCTCGGAATTCTGGGGCGGATTTCCAACTCAAGTGGTGATCTCCCCTGAAGGCGGAGATGCTCAATTATGCTCTCAGAGAGAGCTCAGCAAAATTATCACGGGTTTTTAGTTTATGACGAGTTCCATTGCTAGACAGAGGTTTTTGTTGACACTCTCCAATGCCACATTAATCTCCCTAGCTCTCTCTAACTGTCTGTCTGTCTGTCTGTCTGTCTGTCTGTCTGTCTCTCTCTCTCTCTCTCTCTCTCTCTCTCTCTCTCTCTCTCTCTCTCTCTCTCTCTCTCTCTTTCTCTGTCTCTTTTTCTCTTTCTCGCTCACTCTCTCGCCACCTATCCATCTTTCTATCTATCTATCTATCTATCTATCTATCTATCTATCTATCTATCTATTAATATATCTATATCTCTCCTTCCCCTTTTCTCTCATACACATACTATCTCTCTTTTCTTTTCTATTATTTGTCGCTATGTAACTATGTACGTCTTGCTTTGCTCCTCACCCTTTTCTCCCTTTTTTCTATTCCACTCTTATATTCCAAACGTCACTATCCTTGAATGATTTTTCCGTTCCAAGTTTTCCCAGTTTTAGTTTCAGCCTCTATTGAGAGAAACAAAATGCTGTTATGAACCAATTTCATTTTGAATGCTCACGAAATGTCTCCAGATGCATTTATATTCTCGTGAAAAAAAAAGCAAAAAAAAAAAACAAAAACGAAACGAATTATTGCAATGCTTTCACAGTGAAACCAGCAGTTCACTAGAGAAAGTTCTCAAAGTTATTTGAAATGTCTGGGAGTGAAAGTGAGAGCAAATGGCAGGCATTTTCACGTAATCACCGTCACTTACGTTCAACTAATGTTTGCAACCGGCCGAACTATCTTCACGATGTGTGATAGTCAACAGAGGGGGACATAAATCCACAGCTGGAATAAAATTCAAATAAATCCGTGATAACAAAAAAAAAAAAAAAAGCTTAAAATGTGAAAATAAATATCTGCCTAGGGTGACTTTGAGAAGACAACAGTTTGTATGGACAACGGTTTATTACTCGGCAGGTTTGGTTCAAATCAAACTCATTACTGAGACGGTGATCATCGAAATTTTGCTCAGATCTTTAGCATATTTATATTTGAGGAAGTCACTGATTTGTCCAACTTCACAAGTTTTGAAACTTTCAACATGAAGTGTGACCCTCGCATCAGGAATGAATGTTCAGAAAAGTGGCGTTTTTAACTAGGGAGGATTTAACCCCTAACACGACACTTTTGTTCTAGAGATGCCTTATACATCAATGGTCACCATTTCTGTTTGCTTCGGACTCACACAATCTTAACATCCTTCCCCGATTCCTCAGACGCACGACGTCAAATTATTGTTAAAATCTTTTCACAATCTCGATCTATATCTAATGTCCCCAGTCCACGATCATTGCTTCCACAATCTCCTCTCATCACCACCATCATCAACAACATCAAACTTCAACTCAAATTTACAACGTTTTAACGGATACATCAAAAAGCGAAACAAAACAAAAAACCCGCAACCTACCCCTGTCCCCATTACAGAAACTTATATTGAGGTGTTTTGATCTTTTCTCCCTGATCTACCGCCAGTGTAGATAGAAATCCTTGGAAATACATGTGGTAACCCTTGAAATCTTTGGCTTTTCTCTGTCTCCGGGAGATGTTTAATGTTTTCGCTTCGCTTCTGCAGCACCATCATAAAAACTGTTCCATCTCATATGCCAGCGAGAGAACATTTGGCCAAACCCGGTAGGTTTAACTTACGCCTACACCTCGACAGCATTTTTTGTTTACCGCATTTGAAACTTCACACTCCTCGGAAAAAAAAAATAACAGAAGGAAAAAAAAATTAGAAACGGGAATTCCACA
Source organism: Elysia crispata (assembly GCA_033675545.1). NCBI lineage: Eukaryota > Metazoa > Mollusca > Gastropoda > Plakobranchidae > Elysia > Elysia crispata. The sequence goes on along the minus strand of JAWDGP010001078.1, from coordinate 597,377 downwards.
AAAATATATAAACCATTTCCTTTTTATTTCATCCATATGTTTGAAGCTGTTGTCTTCTTTAAAACACGAACAGTTTAGATAAACTTGTCATTTATTCCCGCCCTAACAGCACGTAAACACAGAACAAAGAGATTATACCACTATACTTTGCTCCATATTTGAAGAGGATAAAATGAGATTCAGTAAGCAAGAGTGAAGATCACATTCAACACGGTCAGGATGGAGCTATTGGAGAGACAAACGATGTCAAAGCAGCCATTTCTATAATAACTTTTTTTTTTTTTTGCTCTGTCCCCCTATCCAGATTTAAAAATACAGAGAAAGCGGTTTTAAGTACACCACAAAGCCAACGATATTACCCTTTAATATTGTTCCTTCAGATAGCGGTGTGTATATGGAATAGAATCTTAATTTTCATTTCTTTTCGGAGCAGTTTTATGCACTTATAACCTACCATGTCAGTAATGGTAAAACATAGACTTCAAATAATAAGCATTTGACTACACTACCACAATGTTGCAGAAGAGATTGGGTTAGACCAGACGTCACATGTGGTTGTAAGTTTTGAAAGTTATAATAGGAGCAATAGTTTAGTTTTTGTTGTTGTTGTTGTTGTTGTTGTTGTTGGTGTTGTTGTTGTTGTAGTAGTAGTAGTAGTAGTAGTAGTAGTAGTAGTAGTAGTAGTAGTAGTAGTAGTAGTAGTAGTAGTAGTAGTATTGTAGTAGTAGTAGTAGTAGTAGCAGCAGTAGTAGTAGTAGTAGTAGTAGTAGTAGTAGTAGTAGTAGTAGTAGTAGTTGTAGTAGTAGTAGTAGTAGTAGTAGTGGTGATGGTGGTGGTGGTAGTAGAAGTAGTAATGATGGTAGGAACAGAATAATAATAATAATAATAATAATAATAATAATAATAATAATAATAATAATAATAATAATAATAATAATAATAATAATAAAGCAATAGATTCAATAAAGATTAAAATAAACAAAAATACATACATGTGTGTATATCACACACACACACACACACACATATATACACATGAAGACTAAAAGTAAATTCCGATGATTATAAATTATTCAGGCGGATCTCATGGTGAAATAGACGAAAATCAATTCTAGTCAAGGGGAGCGAACCGCAAAGCCGCTACTCCTCTCCGGGTCCCTCTCCATCTTTTTTTTTTCCTTTCGAGGAACAAATCCTTGTCTAGCAGAGGTAATCATCCAGTTAATAGTTTTGTTGTTGGAGATTTTCCTCCCCTTGGTTATTCTAGTGACTTTTGTGGCAGCAAAATACACCCCTGGGCCATTTCACTCGTCAAGAACGATAATTACAAACGTGGTAGAGACAGCAGGGAAAATACAATTATGGTCAAAGAAGGGAGGGACAAAATAAGATAGAAGAAAAAAAAAAAGAGGCAGAGGGCACTCCATTTGACTCGTTCTCCTGATAGAGAGATAATTAGCGCATCGCCAGATCTACGTGAGGAAAGTTTTGAATGGAAAAATCCCTTTTGACAGTGTGAGAGAAAGGGTTCAATTGACTTCTTTGTTGATCGTAATTATTCCCCCTGTTTGTTGTTGGCCACGGCCCCTGCAGAAAAGACAGCTTTGGATGATTAGTAGTTGGCATTTACTGAAAGACCGACACAATTAGTTTTCAAAACCGATGTCGATTAAATACAGTCATGTACAATAAACAAAGGAAAAAATCGCTCACTGATCATCATTAATAATCTGAAATCGTTTTGCAATTATCTTCATTTTGCAGGTTTGAATTTGTGTCCCGAGTATGATTCACCGCATGTTGTCTTTCCTCGATTTTCTTTGTTTTATTTTATCTTTTTTTTTTATTACTATTAATTTTTGTTTGTCAAGAACTGGGGTCTGTCGAACGCATTAACGAACATATTTTCTTCGCATCAAATATAATTTTCATGGTTCCACCAATTCTGTAATTCAATCTATATATTGGAAATCTTTCGTTTGCGTTAAAGATTTTCTTTGCTGGCTCTGGCTTTAAAATCTACAAATCTTTCGCTCTTAAAAAAATAGGACGAGCATTCGTTCGGCTCGTTAAAAAAAGTTCCCTCGATGCCGAAAGGTAGAAATATTTAGCTTGTTCAGTCTCTATAGTCTGTTAAAGTTTTATCCAAGCTTGGTGGAATTGATCAACAAATAATACACTACGACATTTGACAAAAGGGGATCAACTTGTGAGCCTGCAATATTGCATACTATCTTACTTCTCCAAAATTGAACAGTATAACAAGAAAACTAAAGCTTGTCATTTTTTGTTTCAAACATTCAAACTCTGAAAGCTTTTACTTTGTAAAGTTTAAAAAAAAAAATGGATGGTTCGAGACTGCAAGAACTGGTGAAGACATAACTGGGGGTCACAAAATTCGAAACTAGACAAAACATTGGACTATTTGAGTTTCATGATTAACGAACCAAGGACTAAAATATTGTACAAGGACCAACAGCAACTGCTGGCACTTAAAGACTACAAAACAAATAAAAAAATTCGGATGTTTTCAGTCTAAAGCATTCAATAATTGAGATAACTTGAACCTTGATTGATTCTGATCATTCAAAACTACGATAATGCAATTTCAATGATACAACACTGAATGAACAACAGTTCATTGAGATTACAGACTTTTATTCATCGATGATTGCGATATAAAAAATAATTTGACATTTTTGGAGATTTTACACCTGAACTTTGATAATCGGAGACATTTACAATGTTAAATTTTACAACCTGTGGCCATTGTGTTCTCCACCTTCGGACATTTATGAACTAAGGGAGACTATCATTCTTGAGACAGAATGTTTTGAACGGTCACTTGTGACAAAGCGTCCAAGTTACCTTGTGATGTCTGGCAAATTCAGAGAGCTGGCAAAACAAGGGGTTAAGACATCACAATGTTTTAGCATCATCATCCGTGGGATCACTTTTCTGTGTCTATGAATACCAGAAAACTAATTCTTTGCTTTCTCAACCTTCTTAAAGTTCATTGTCAGGCTATACAGGCAAACATAGCATGTCTGGACGTGTACTGTCTAGAGGGAATTTCTAGCCGCTCATTTATTTATTCTCAAACTATTCACCAGGATTGAGTAGTCATTGCAAACTGTGTATACATTTGATTAGTCTGTTTTTGTCTGGTTTTTGTTACGCACACAATCGTAAATTAAAGAAAATAAGTTGTTTTTTTATATATATCATGATGTGCTAATATTTAAAATGTATTGGAGATTATTCCTGTTTAAAAATCACTAAGTATTGGTGTTCTATTCGTGCCTGTTTAGACCAAGAGAAGACAGACTACCTTTGCTGGGAATGTATGGCGCGCCTTCAGGGCTAGAATCGCGAGCCTCTCACAGACCGTCAGAGGGAGAAGCCAGTGAGTTTTGCGCCTTAAAATGTATAAAACTTTAAAAGTTCAGGATAATTTATGTATAAGTAAATACCCATAACTGATTTACAGAGTGAAAATAACATCTCTAATTCTTTATAAAACTTAAAGGTCTTTATTTTTAAGGATATTTTTACTTTTTTTTAAATTCATTTTCCCATTAACTTACGTATTTCTAAACCTCCAACTCGTCTAGACAAACCCCTGAACCTTCAGGTCAACGGCCACAGACAAGACCACAAGGGTCAAGGTGGCGACTCGCTGGGGTCAAGGACGGATGAAGAGGACGAGGAAGAGGACGCTGACGTGGATGATGACAAGATTTCTGATGACGACATGCGGCAAGACGACGGTAAGTTACAACAGATACAACAGATCGGTATTAGGATTAAAGGAATGGTGGAAGTTGATTGGTGAATTGGTTGACAGGGCTCATCATCATAGGATCTATTGGTTTGATTGAATGTGTTGTTAGATACATGACTTTCGGATCGGATGCGAAGGTTGGCACGAACTGAGTACCCCTGGATTTTTTAGAAAGATATTTGTCTGGGTTAGTTGGATATTGAATAGGCTGAGCGATGGGGTGTTCGTAGTGTTATTGATAACTAGAAATAGATTGATCGATATTACTTAGTAGGCTGAACGATTCAGCCAAATAGACAGGTTAATACAACAGAATGATGGATTGACAGAAAGATACATATGCGTAGGTAGATGGATTGATGAATTAAAAGTTAGCTGAAGCAATAAATAAGCAGCTGTTTTTGACAGTAAAGACCTACACAGATAAATTTAAAGAGGAAAGTATCTTAAGGTCAAAGGTGATAACGCCTTCCAAAACCGCAGCGGTATACCATGTGACATTCATCAGCTTCCTTCGTGGACATCTGTGCCGTTTTTTATTGCCCAACTCGGGGGACATCCACGGGACCCTTCTTTATATACCGTCTAGATTTCAAGGCCTCGGTGATTCTGATGAAACATGTTGCCACAATTCTTATCCACATTTTACCAACAGTTGCCACAGAATCGTTATTAAATACTCAATCTATTACGTGAGACGTCAAAGTTGGCAATAGAGTCCTTTGAATTGTTGCAGACTGATTAAACTTAAACACTATTTTTAGCTTCCTCGCTCAAAGTCGTAGGTCGGCCATGAATTTCACTGCGCGACAATCGTTAGAATATGGAGGTGTCGGATTTCTCTCTAGCCCGGTGCTCAGGAAGGTCAAATCTTCTCTGATTGTGGCGTTAAGGACGAGTGTGTGTAATTTATGCGTATAACTGCCACAGTGTGTAATATACGTCAGGCAATAAACATTGCTGCACCGCTGTTTGCTTCATCACGACTCGGGAACCTGGTCCTCTGTGGAGCAGAGTGTGTCTCCGGACCAGAGAGTGTATATAGTTTATAGTTCCGACGAGTGTGTCTCCAGACCAGAGAGTGTATATAGTTTATAGTTCCGACGAGTGTGTCTCCAGACCAGAGAGTGTATATAATTTATTGTTCGGACAAAACCAGGCTTAGAGCAGCTGAGACGGCGATGCGACAGAACGGACACCCCCGTGAGACGGGAGGCTTCAGTGGAGTTTCCGGTTTTTGGTGTTTGATTTTGACTACAGTTAGGGATTCTTTTTCTTTCATCAAGAACATAGGTCAGAGATAGATTGTGAAGACTCATATTTCCCTACTTTTTTAGTTTTTGTTTTTTTTGGGTTTTTTGGGGGTTTTTTTTTTACCTTTTTTTTTCTGTTAAATTGGGACATATTATAGGGACGGTTTTGAGAGGATGCACATTTCAGTTCAGATTGTTGACTTAAATTTTTCGACGGTGGTTTCCTGAATTTCATCTGCAATAGCCGTGGAAGCAAGTTTCTGAGTCCTTCAATCATATTTATATGATCCGAGGAGAGACTGTCGATACAAGAAAGACACATAGGAAAGCGAAAAGGAAGGGGTGGGGTGTGGGAAGATGAAGAGAGCGTGTGTGCAAAAGAGCGGAGTGTGTAGGTATATTGAAGGAGAGGAGCTAAAGAAATACGGTGTGACACAGTAAAACCAACGCTCTGTCATAAAAAGATGTGGAGTTTTTTTGATTGACGTAAACTTCGCTTTTTTTTTTTTTTTTAAAGTTTTCCCACCTGTGACAGCCAGGGCGGTAATTTATGTAAAATCCTCCCAGTCACGTGCTCACACAACCCTCCAGACAGCCCCCGTCTCACTCCCCTTCACCCCTCTTCCTGTCCCTGGTATCTCCCGCCCTATTTTCCACCTTCCCGACCCCACCACCTGTGCGCTCTCAACCAGTAAGTTTAATGACAACCCATTGATTAGCCAACCTTGTCAGAGACTAAATTTAATGATCCAATTATTGTATTAACCAAGAACAAGATCAGTTACTGTCTGCTGGCTTAGTTTTGAGAGTATATTTTATTGCCCAATTTTCTTTTAAGACTTTTCCATGACATGCCGTAAACAGTCTCTGAGCCTGCTTGCAGTGCTTGAGGTATCACTGACTTAAGCAAATTACAACATTTTAAAGTTGCAGTTTCAGAGGCGGAAAAAAAAAAAAAGAAATTGCGCAATCTTTAATGCGTTACTTTTCTGAAACATTATTTATTGAATCAATTTTGTGAGTTTAATTTCCGTTTGAGCATAACACAAGGAAGGAAAAATAAATTTGGACACTAGTAGTCGTTGACATAGGGCGCTTGCAGGACGTTTCGTGACAAGAATCAATCAATATTGCTTTAGTTTTTCAGAAAAACTTGACATAAGAATAATTAATTGCGAGATTTGAACTTTCCAATTCTCTCATACAAGATTTCATAATGTCACACACGATGGGTTTTTAACTCGCTTCTCACCTATGGTCGTTCTTGTACATACAGAACCCCCTCTGTTGGCGCTTTTGTGAAAATTTTAGCCAAAAAACCTAAACAATTATTACTTTATGTTGGAGCTATTCCAAAGATTCATTCTTTTCTATTATGTTCAGTTTGAAACTTTCTATAAGACCGATAAATCTATTAGCCGTCACCCCCAAAACAAGCAAAAACAAGAACAAAAAGTTACAATAACATCTATGCATTCATCCCTACACGTTTCCAGAAGTTCGTGAAAATAAAACTAATTTTTAGGAAAATATTGGTTTTGGCTTTCGCTTCGCTCGGAACAAAAACAAACGGGTCGACATTTGACTCATTAGTACAAAGCAACAGGGGAAAACTTTTCAAGTGTAGCCGCCTTAGATATCAAAGAACTTTACACAGTTCAGGATCAGTTGAGATGTATGAAACCATCTAGTGCAATAATTTTAGCTTTTCCGCCCCTTCATCTTTTTACTTACAACGGTTTAGCAGACGAGTTGGGAGTGAGATGCGGGTGGGGAGGAAAGGGAGGGGGGAGGGGGAGATGTATTATGGGGGAATGAGGATATCCAAGATAGGCGATTAGGAAAAAGATTTCAACGAGGGTTCAATCTGTTTCTTTATCAATGAAAAGCCTTTGTACATGTAGAATATCATTGACGTAAATTAAGATGATGCTATAAACAGTTCACTATTTAATATAAAAACATTAAAGAGAGAGAGAGAGAGAGAGAGAGAGAGAGAGAGAGAGAGAGAGAGAGAGAGAGAGAGAGAGAGAGAGAGAGAGATGCAAGTCAAAACAAAAAAGTAAAAAAAGTAGTAGTAGTAGTAGCAGTAGTAGTAGTAGTAGTAGTAGTAGTAGTAGTAGTAGTAGTAGTAGTAGTAGTAGTAGTAGTAATAGTAGTAGTAGCAGCAGCAGCAGCAGCAGCAGCAGCAGTAGTAGTAGTAGTAGTAGTAGTAGTAGTAGTAGTAGTAGTAGTAGTAGTAGTAGTAGTAGTAGTAGTAGTAGTAGTAGTAAAAAGAAGAAGTGGAGGAAGAAGAAGAAGATTGGTAACGTTTAAAAAATAGATAACGATAATATAGAAATAAGCACTGGGGGGAAAAATAGTCTAACGAGGAGATAACAATAGACTGTAAATAAGAGGATGGTAATATCTGGGGAGTGGAATTCAAAACAAACAATATTTTTCTGTTGTGCGAAATACGCTTCTGGCTTTACATTATACAATTTCACCTGTCGAGGCACATTTCAAAGCCAGACAAAACTAAGAAATCATTTAATTTGTAGTTATTTATTTACCTAGGCCGACTCTTGGCACGAAGGAGGAGAGAGAGAGCAAGAAAAAACACGTCTTATTAGATTTATTTACCGGGTGACAGAATGGGAACTAATCGCTGTAAAGATTATCACTTGGCTTCAGTGATAGCGCGCCAACTCAAAAATCGAAGGGCTGAGTTCGAAAGAAAAGACGAAAACCAGATGAATGTGCCTCATTTGATGTGAGGAGAAGCTCTGAATATCTCAACCAGTTTCCACGAAAAGGAAATGCATATATCAGGGATCATGAAAGTAAGAAATATGCAAACTCATACTAATTTTTTCCTTTTTTTTTTTTTTTAATATCCAAAGGTTGATGCGTTTATAAATTAATGGGTTAACATTTTGAAAAACTGCCTCATGGTAATTACATATTACCTTTTGTTTCTAAAAGATCTCAAGCTAGGAGAAAAATGAAATACACAACTAGCAAGAATAATTACATGATGATGATGATGATGATGATGATGATGATAAGAAGAAGAAGAATATTAACAGTAACGAAGAATTTTAAGGTAGTGATAACACAAATAAATAGAACCAATCTAGGCGTAAACATGCAGCAGTTTAGTCTTACGTCGAATTAAGGTTGGTTATAGTCGGATTCAGCGCTGGGTTTATTCTTACATCGTTGTTATTTATTGAGAAAGTTCATCCATCTTTATGGTGTTGAGTCAAACATGTAAATGAGTTTTCTCAGCTAAAAAAAAAAAAAAAAAAAAAAAAACTATTTGTGAACAGGTATCGTATCTTTGTACAAACTAAATAAACAGTTAGTTCCTGATCTGTCGTGCTACTCATGTCTGTCTGAAGCTGTACGGCTGCCGCGTGAGGTGTTGGGTGAAGTGAGAGGAAGATAAACGAGTGCGTACCTAGCTCCAACCAACCGAATACAGCCAAATAAACAGTGGCAAGTCAACTAATTGGGCCCCAGCACCTTCAGTACTGGTCTTTACCGCGAGCCTCGATTTGGATAAGATAAGCAGACAGTCAGGGCGGAACCGGAAGTACAGAAACTTCTGTTGTGGTATGTTTTGGGTCAGAGAGTTTCTGAATGGTTGTTTATATTAATCAATGAAAGAAGCAGGTACAAGGAGGTCCCTCGCGAAGAGGATGGCCAGATATGGGGAGGTTGCCGATGGCAAGTATTGTCACGTCACGCCAGATATTTATTGGTTCTTCTTTGCATGTAGACAGACCGTGCTTGGTTCGCAAAAAGAGCTGGGCAGACTATGCAGCAGTAAACACAGCAATATATGCAGCTCATTAGTCAAACTCTGTTTGTACGAAATTGTAATATGAAGAATTTTTTTAGGCCTCTTAGTCTTCCTTTAGTCTCTCTCTCTCTCTCTCTCTCTCTCTCTCTCTCTCTCTCTCTCTCTCTCTCTCTCTCTCTCTCTCTCTCTCTCTCTCTCTCACTCACTCTTTATCTCCTCTCTGTCTGCTTATTATCTTTTTTTCCATCTTTCTGTCCATCTATCAATTTATCTATCTATTTATCTATCTAAAAGGCTCCCACGGTTGAGCACTTGCATTAATTGTTCATATTAATACTTACATAAATCTTCAAAATATCTATCTATCAATCAATCGATCTATCTAATTATGTATCTATCTAATTATCTGTATATCTATCTATCAGCTGTCTGTCTTTCTATATATCTATATATCTGTCAATCTGTATACCTATCTATATTTCTATCTATCAATCTATTTATCCATCATCTGTGTGCCCTGGTGACCTCTCATAACCCTGCTCACCACCTCCTAAGTCTATATCATCAGCTCACACTCTTTCTCTCTATCTCTCTGACCCAATCTTAAACCCGCGAACATTTCTCCCAGCTTGACTTCTCCGTCCCTGTTTATTCAAGTGCAAGTTCGCTGATTTCGTCAATAATCTAAAATGGAAATATATTTCACTAAACAGTTCTCCCTGGGCTATCCATGCCGGTACGTCTGGTGTACTGTGTGCCCTGTGCAATCCAACGCTGTGTCAAAACATCTCGGTTTCATGTAGAGCGAAGAGAATTCCGAGTTTAGATAACTTTCTCTCCAGTTTGTTTCTGTCATAAAGATCCTAACGCGTTTACAAGGAAGGAAAAAAATTGTATCCCACCTCAAAGTTAAGGCAGGCACCTTCAGAGACATAATGACTTAAAAAGTTTAGCAAAACCAACAGATGCAACACTGCAACAAAAACAGCAACATTCATACCCGTGACAAGACAAACACGAAAGCTAGATCTATGTTCTTCCTGTGAAAGTGTTGCGTTTGGACGAATGTGAAAAAGTCATCATCGGGAGATGTTCTGCGCCGCTAGATTGCTGGTGTGATTTGGTGCGTATGTGTGTATGTGTGTATAACAGTGGGAGGGTAGAGAGATAGACAGATAGATAAGTAAGTTAGAGGTAGAAAGAGATGGAAAAAAATGAGTTTTAGGGGTCATCAGTGATACGAGGAAAGAAAAAGGGATAGAGAATGAGGATACAGAAAGAGTGATTGAGAGGTAGGAAGAAACAGAGAGAGAGAGAGAGAGAGAGAGAGAGAGAGAGAGAGAGAGAGAGAGAGAGAAAAGGGGGGGGGGAGAGACACGTAGCATAGTCTTTGCAGTCACTGTGGTCAGTAAGTTAAAGAATCAAGCAACTGTAGAAGAAGTGGAGATCAAAATAGTCCGGCAATCTTCCAAGAGGTCTCACACATCACAGTCGGACAGTTAGAGCAACAATTTTCCTCAACTTCGATATTCAGACTCCTGATCTCCGGGTCTTCCACTTTTCTAAAGTGTGACAAATAGTGAGATCGATAAAGCTTTGGGCTCAAAACATGAAGGTCCGGGAGATGCTCTCTCCAGATGGACCGTTTCTGGTGTTGGGATTGGATCCCGCCTAACCAGCCCTTTCGTTAGTTGGGTGAGAACACGCCGTCTTCGTGTAGGATTCTTAGGTTAACTCAGGGTGACAGTACTGCTTGAACACGAACTTTTTAATGTAAAACACTATTGGGAGAGAGGTTATAGAAAAGAATGTGGCAGAGAAATAGAGAGAGGAGAAAATGAAGAGGAACAGAAAGAGAGAGAGAGAGAGAGAGAGAGAGAGAGAGAGAGAGAGAGAGAGAGAGAGAGAGAGAGAGAGAGAGAGAGAGAGAGAGAGAGAGGAGAGAGAGAGGAGAGGAGAGGAGAGTTTTTAAGCATCTTGGTGCACCTATCTGTTTCCAAACAAGATCATACCTCCGACACCGGGAGAAAAGATCACCTTTCTCAGATTCAGCAAAATACATCTGCGGCAAAACATACAAAAATCGCGGCATAAAGAAAAATAAAACAGACCGGGTCGAGGATATGAAATAAATCACTAGAACGAACACAAACAATTGCATAAACCTGCATAAAAAAACTATTTCAACTATTGCGGACGAGCGCACAACGCTAGCAGGTCTGAGGTGTTCCTGGTGTTACAAGGTGCACACCGCCTGGAAAACACCGAGAAACACGCACTGCGCGACAAACGGTGCGAAATTTGAGCAGGAAAATGGAGCCAGCAGATTTCGGTGCGGTGTTTAAGTGTGAGAGGGACAGATCCTCTGACATTGGGGTTGTGCTCAGTGAGACAAGAATGTTGTAGACTTGTTATTGTAGAGATGTTTGTGTAATATTTGCGTAATATTAACCAGGTTCGTTTTATCTTGTTGAGAAATAGCGACTCCATAATTGCCACATTGGGAGGAGCAGTAAAAAAAAAAAAGAGGGGAAAAGGGTAAAAAAAAATATTGAGACAAAGATGGACAGAGATGGAGGTACAGAATCAGACTAGGAAAGAGTCCGACAGGCGGACAAAGAGATTTTGAACAAGTTTCGATGAAGAAAGTTTAATGACAAACGGTAAAAACTTTTTTTGTTTGTTTTTGAGTTGTTGTTTTTTTCTTTGTTTTTTGTTTTTTGTTTTGTTTTGTTTTTTGTTTTCTTTTGTTTTTATTATTATTCACAAAATCGATCGCAACAAGCTTTGAGAAAGGTAGCAACCAATGAGAATTATAAATGATTGTGAATTTGACGATGATCGTAACCATGCAAGCCTTAGACTCGCGTTTTTAGATGAAAGTAACTCTCCGACAATCGTAAACATCTTCTAAAACATACAATCCCAACAAATTTATTCAAATCGGCTTAAAGCATAAGCTAGCTTTCATCATCAAGTTATTTCATTTACTTTTTTTTTTCAAGAATAGCAGCGTTCTGCTTGTCACAAAGAGTACAAATACTTACAGTCAGAGATTTGAATGAGAAGCTCTACAATTATAGAATTCATATCGAACTCATGATGAAAATAATATTTGTAAGAAACATTCTCTGTTAACATGAAAACTTCCTTCCTGAAAAAATTCAGGTTGTCTTGATCTTTGAAAACCCCTTTCTATTTTTTCGTTGGCCATTCTATTCTGTTAGACCCCCCTCTCTCTCTCTCTGTCTCTCTTTCTCTGTCTGTCTGTCTCTCTCGTTCTCTCTCCCCCATCTCTCTCTCTCTCTCTCTCTCTCTCTCTCTCTCTCTCTCTCTCTCTCTCTCGATCTTTTACTCTCTTTGTAACTGTTATTTTTCCTCCTGTCATTTTTCTTTCGATCTTTTTTCTCGTTTTCCATCTCCCATTGTAACTTTTCCTCCCCGTGTAAGTCCTCTCTCTCGTATAATCAATCGCCAAACTATTAGTTAGAAAATCTAAATTTCACTTTAAAATGAAAGGGAAAAAAAAATGTTTATTTTCCTCGTATGTTTTAACTAACTGATGTGCTCAAAGAAATGGGCAATAAAGAATGAAAGAAATAGAAAGAAGGTAGAGAGCAAACAGAGTTGAAGGAAAGATAGAGATTGAGATATAGAAAGAAACTGAGATACTGAGAGAGAATGATATAAGACACACACACACACATATGTAGAGAGAGAGGGGGAGGGAGAGAGAGAGGGAGACAGACAGACAGATAGACAGAGAGAGCAAGAAGGAGAAAGTGCTGGGCAAAATGGAAAAACCCAAACATCAAAACAAACACAAAGAGGCAATAAAAGAGATATAGCGTTTCAAGACAGACAAATGACTCACCGACAGACACTTAGAGAAGGAGACAGACATAATTATTATGAAGAGGACAAGATTAGCAGAGATCAAGAAATGTTTGTTTAATCGTGAAATACAAGATGAAAGCAGAAGGCTTAAAAAAAAGAAATAATAATAATAAAACATACCAAAGATTCTCCAGTAGAAACAATTCATACAACCGGAGCTGGAGAGAATGGAAAGTGTAATCTGGGCGACACATGTGTGGAACAAACTCGAAACGTTGCTATCTCTTTCTTTGAAACTGAAATGAAACAAAATATGTTGGCTGTAACTTTCACAAGTCAGAGCTGCTGATTATTACGCTCTATCGCCAAAGCGTATCTTTTTTAGACATTCAGTTCTGACGCCTGACTCTGGTCTAATCGTTGTCTATCTGAAGTTATCCGCAAACTGCAGTACTTGACTCGATAGAAGAAAAAAAAAAAACAACAACTTTGTTACGGAACCAGCGAATGATCATTTAGATTCCTGGTGATAATTGTCTAACTGTAGAATCTCAGGACTTATTTCTCTTTCAAATAGCCCTTCCCCCTCCAAACTCTTTCACTTTTTCCACCGTTCTCCTTCTCTCTTGACTTTGTATCAGGTACATTTTCCCTCTCATGTCCTCTATTTTTATGACACACACACACACACACACAAAGACGTTCTCACAACCTATTTATCGCGCAGTTCTTTCCCTGCCCTGTGAGAGGCAAAGATAGAAAGAGGAAGAGGCAAAAAGAGAGGGACAGAGAGAAAGAGAGACGGCTAAAGGGGAAGAGATGGAGGCAGAAAAAGAGAGAGAGAGAGAGAGAGAGAGAGAGAGAGAGAGAGAGAGAGAGAGAGAGAGAGAGAGAGAGAGAGAGAGAGAGAGAGAGAGAGAGAGAGAGAGAGAGAGAGAGAGAGAGAGAGAGAGAGAGAGAGAGAGAGAGAGAGAGAGAGAGAGAGAGAGAGAGAGAGAGAGAGAGAGAGAGAGGTGGAGGGGGGCGGGAAGGGGTGGGAGGAGTGAGAGAACTGGCATTTGATTCTCGAAAACCTCACTAGCACTTCCGACGAAACCATGGCTAGACAGAGAGACGGACTCACAATTACCCCTATCATATCAACCATCAAGCAACTAAACAAATAAAACAAACAGTGAAAACATTTCGACAAAAAACGTCTTTATTTCATTAATCTCCAACTCGAGAAATTCGCCGTTTTAAAGGAGCCCGTGATAAGTATCGTATGTTAAGACGGGTCGCGGGCCATGTTCGATCGTTATCAATCTGTCTCTGTCTCCTGAGTGAGCAGCTCTTGACGCTGCGAGTGTGAGCACCCGGGGCACGTGCACAGCGATGCTCGCCCGCGTCTTATCAAGCCACTTAGAGCTTTATACAAAAGTTATCAGTTTTTAGCTCTATAGATATCTCGCCGGTTTGTATTGCCAACAGGAGAAATAATAGCGATTTGAACGGAGGCGCCGAGGCCATAATGCGGCCAGATATACTTATGTTCGCGTTTTGAAAAATTGGTTTTATCTCAGCGTATTATAAATTTGGGAATTAGTCAAAGTTTGCAAGACATTTGCCGTCTAGCTGAAAGTAATAAAAATGGGAAGGTGCTAGGTAGTAGTATGAGGGGTAGAAGGGGCGAGTACAGAGCGGAAAAGGAGAGATAGAGTAAGATGGACAGATGGAAGAAGGGACAACGAGAGATGAAAAGAGAGACTGAGAAGAGAAAAAAACAAAATGAATAGATGGAGAAATTGATGACAGAAAGAGAGAAAGAGATTGAGAGAGAGATAGATAGATAGATAGATAGAGAGAGAGAGAGAGAGAGATAGATAGATAGATAGATAGATAGATAGATAGAGAGAGAGAGAGAGAGAGATTGAGAGAGATAGATAGATAGAGAGAGAGAGAGAGATAGATAGATAGAGAGAGAGAGAGATAGATAGATAGATAGATAGAGAGAGAGAGATAGATAGATAGATAGATAGATAGAGAGAGAGAGATAGATAGATAGATAGATAGATAGAGAGAGAGAGGTGATTGGAAGGAAAGGAATCTGAGATCTGAGAGACAGAATGAGAAGTAACGGTAACTCGTTTTTTAGGTGACAGAGGGAAATCATTAAGATAACACTTTATAATGTCTTATCACTACTTGAATTGCTTTCAATAGCGATTATATACAAACTTCAAGCGACTGTTTTTCTTTTGGCCTTCTCTTTCGGGTTTTGAATGCTCTCAGTCTCAACGATAAACCCTAAACACACATGTAGGTATGTAGGCGTGGATGGCTGGGATAAGTAATGTCTCCAGCTCCCCAAAACCTGCCCATCTGTCATTCATCGCACTTCCACTGCAGTGATCTCCCTTACTATAGGTCTACTCTTAAAATTTTATAATGATAACTCTTCCACGTTACTGCAGTGATCTCCCTTACTATAGGTCTACTCTTAAAATGTTATAATGATAACTCTTCCACGTTACTGCAGTGATCTCCCTTACTACAGGTCTACTCTTAAAATTTTATAATGATAACTCTTTCACTGCAGTGATTTCCCTTACTATAGGTCTACTCTTAAAATTTTATAATGATTACTCTTCCACTGCAATGATCTCCTTTACTATGGGTTTACTCTTAAAATGTTATAATGATAACTCTTCCACTGCTGTAGTCCCCCTTACTATATAGCCCTATAGAGTTATAATGATAATTCTTTCAGTGATTTCACCAGAAAAGGATGAATTTCCGACCGCGGCTACTCCAGCCTAGATTATCTCCCCTGCGCTTGCCACATGAATCCTGAGGAACCCGTGGCTATTTTCGCACCAACCTCCGTTCTTCCACTTGCTCACAGAATGATTTTGAAAGGAGCTGATATGAACTGGTCTTGTCCTACCCTAGATCTACTTTGATTTCCGACGAGCCAAACCATTCTTATGAGTTACATTACTTCCCCTTTCACTATAATCTTTGTGCCCAGTACTTTTGGCTTGAACCAAACAAGATTTTTCAGTTTTTTCCCATTTCCTCAGAACAAAACTGGTTTTAGAACCCTGTCCTGATTCGCAGTACTTGTATATGTGACAAGGAGTTATTCACTTATTAAAATTAACATTCTTTTTGCTATGATGCAAGTGAAAAAAAAAGAAGAAGACATAATTACAAATAGAGACATACACGCCAACAGTCGTTTCTCAAATGATAAATTGCATCTTCTCGCACCCATCTAACGAACGGTGTAAAAATAAAATTAGGAAGCGAAGGTACAATCCAATATTATTTCTCAGACAGCAAAATTCTGTTCAAATCTCCTCAGACCTGGACGACAGCTATACCAGCAGTGACGAGTACCACGCCGGAGAGCAAGGTGGGTTGGACAAGCCGAGACCTAACCACAGCCGCCACCCGTTCCCTGCAGCATCCCCAGGCAGTGGTCAGCCCGAGCTGTTTGTCGACTTCGAGGACTTTGTGCTCAAGTTCAACTCCATCGTGCGAGCCCTCGTGGACGCTGCCAAGGCTGTGGAGAAGAAGGCGGGAGAGGAGAAAGGTAAGAGCTCCAGGTAGATGGCTAGGTCTATTGGTGATGGTCAGTCCTAATAGTAATGGTCGGTCTTAGTATCGATAGTCAGTTCTGCTGTCGATGGTCACTCCTAGTGGTAATGGTCAGTCCTAGTGTTGATAGTCACCACTGATGTCGATGGTCAGTCTTAGTGTAGATGGTCAGTCTAATGTACACGGTCAGTCCTAGTTGGATGGTCAGACATGTGTAGATGGTCAGTCCTAGTGGCTAATGGTCAGTCCTAGCGTAGATGGCCAATCCTACTGTCTATGGTCAGTCCTAATGCAGATGGTCAGCCTTAATATAGATGGTCAGTCCTAATGCAGATGGTCAGTCCTAATGTCGCTCGTCAATCCTCATGGTGATGATCATTCCTTGTGACATGACCAGTGCTGATATTGAATATTGCAGTAGATGATCTGTCCTGATGCTGAGAGATGTCCTAGGTGAGCATTCCTTACGATGATACAGTCCTTGCGTTGCTATGTTGCAATCTGGTCCGTCTTAAAGATGATCTCAGTACAGGTGTTGAAGATTACCGTAACAGGGTTAGTCCCAAAGCTATATTTCCGTCCTGGAGCCATTGAATGAACAGAATGTATAATTTAAAGGGATGAATGAGGAAGAGGAAAACATTTCTTTTGACTCTATGGCATTTTTTACAAGATTTAACAAAAAAAAATACTTTTCTTATAGACTAAAAACAAATTAACAGTTGCCTTGTAATCTGGAAGATTAAAATACCACACTATTATACTAGTTTAGTTTTTAAAAAAATTTCTCTCTGAAAGCAAATATATTTCTGGGTTTTTCTAGTATCTATCTACTAATCTCTGACTTTCTCACTCTACTTCCTCTCTATCTCTCTTTTTGCTTCTACTTCTGTCCACCATTCTCTCCTTCTGTCCTTCTGTCTGTTCGTCTGTTTGTATGTCTGTGCGTCTCTCTGTCTATGTCACTGCTTCTCTCTGCCCCTGTATGTCTTTGTCTGTGTCTCCCTTTGCCTCTACCCACTCTATAACCCTACCTCTCTCTATCTCTTCCCTTCTCTCCCTCTCCCTCCTCCTCACTTGGCAGGTCTGTATGTCTCCTCCACTGCCACTGTTGCCAGCACCAGAACGTTAATACATTTTTGATGCGTCCTCTTCCTCCAGCTCTAATCCGCTGTTGTCCATTTCAATTATCGCAAGGGGAATCACTCGTACACACACCGTGGAGCCGAGGAAAGGGAGACCATTAGGATCCCTATTGAAACTCGGCGTGAATTATTAGGCTCTCTCGAAATAGGATTATTGTCTTTACACAGCTTTGTTTTTATAAATCACTTTCTCAAACCTCGCTCACCATTTTTAATGGTTAATTTGTAAATAGGGACTCGGTAATAAAATTTATTTTTATTCTTTTTTTTTTTTTAAATCTCAGATCCTTCGGGAGAATGGCGGATATATTTTACTGATTCCTTTAGGTTCATCTCTCTCTCTCTCTCTCTCTCTCTCTCTCTCTCTCTCTCTCTCTCTCTCTCTCTCTCTCTCTCTCTCTCTCTCTTTCTATCTCTCTCTCTCTCTCTCTCTCTCTCTCTCTCTCTCTCTCTCTCTCTCTCTCTCTCTCTCTCTCTCTCTCTCTCTCTCTCTCTCTCTCTCTCTCTCTCTCTCTCACCGAAGCCGATTAGCCCTTTCAAACAAAATAACGTAATTCTTACATTTCCTGTTGTCACGCAAACAAAAAAGGCCATAAAGATAATTGAATCAGAAGGAAGTAGAAGAAATAGGCCAGTATATATATTTAAAAAAAGTTTTTATTAGAGGAGGAATGATGAAAGCGAAAGTTACACAGTTTCTCATTTTGACCGATATTTGTATTGAAACACGCACCAATTTCAATGGATGCTTTACCTTTACTCTTCTGGAAGTGAGAAATATTGAGCGAGAGATAGGCCTAATGCTGTATAGTTATGGTGTTCTAATTAGTGTTTCAAACGTTCAAGTTACCAGAGTGAGTTTGATTTTCTTCGACCAAGAATTTTATATACAGGCAAGATAAACTGATGTGTCTATTTCAAGCAGTGTTGTATTGACAAAATACATATTTGTAACGCCAGAACTATTCAAAGAAATCAATCAATGTCGGTTTTGGCTTCAGGTAGCAATGATTTAATGGTCGCAAGATAGGTGAAATTTTATCTTCTTTTGTAAGTAATAACAAAGAAAACATAACAAGAAAGAGACAAGAAGAATTAAAAAAAATAGTGAGGACGATGATGATAATGATGATAATAATAATAGAACGCAGAAGAAGAAGAAGAAGAAGAAGAAGAAGAAGAAGAAGAAGAAGAAGAAGAAGAAGAAGAAAAAGAAAATGAATGATATAAATATCTAATTATTATTATTATTATTATTATTATTATTATTATTATTATTATTATTATTATTATTATTATTATTATTATTATTATTATTATTATTATTATTAGACCAGATGGGAGTAAAGATCATCCAAACAAATAATAATTATGATAATGCACCTTGAATTAGAGTTGACCAAACAAAACAAAAATACATGCAAGTCATACGACTGTCTATCACATTAACTCCATTTTTCGTATGTAGATTTTATTTGATATCTTTATTATTTCCTTGTGACATGATCATAAGAGCATTGGAAATCACTTGTTTTAGATTCGAAATCTTTTATTATGAGTTTCTATAAGGTTATCAACTGGAGATCAGTGGAGTCCAATTTACGTAAATCATTGCTTGTAACATAAAAAAAAAAATTGAAGGTAACTCCAGACGACAATTTTAGGAAGAATACAAAATTATGTTACGATGGTTAAAGATCTGCCATTTCGCAGGTTTTTATTGAAGGATTACTATTTGATGTACATTTGTAACAAACGTGACGGTTGACCATACATGACGAATTACCTTAACGTGACGAAATCAATTTTCTGCAAGCGTTACATTCCATGTTTTGTGTTCATGTTCGCTCTTATCTATATTAATTTGTTCTCTTTATTTCCGTCTCTTCCTCTAAATAGTTGTGTCTTACTCCTTAATTTCTCTTCATTCCACCAACAGTACAAACCAGACTCTTTTTTATGTCTATCTCTTTTTTTCCCCCACTCACTCTTCTTTCTCTCTCTCTCTCTCTCTCTCTCTCTCTCTCTCTCTCTCTCTCTCTCTCTCTCTCTCTCTCTCTCTCTCTCTCTCTCTCTCTCTCTCTCTCTCTCTCTCTCTCTCTCTCTCTCTCTATAAAACTCACTAATATCCGCTATTCATCGCTCGCGACAATTTTCTTTCCTTTCTCTCTCTCTCTCTCTCTCTCTCTCTCTCTCTCTCTCTCTCTCTCTCTATCTATCTCTCTCTCTCTCTCTCTCTCTCTCTCTCTCTCTCTCTATCTATCTATCTATCTATCTATCTATCTTTCACTCTCTCTCTCTCTGTCTATTTACAAGAGCGAGAGAGAGAGAGAGTGAGAGAGAGAGAGAAAAGGAGAAGGAGACCTAGAGAGGGAGAGAAAGAGAGAAAGGGCTCTCCACATTAGGACAAATTCCCGGTGCGAATCTCATAAGCCTATTGAACGCAGACGACAGAGGCACGGCGCCTGCGCGGAACATTAGCACTTAATGTG
Source organism: Elysia crispata (assembly GCA_033675545.1). Taxonomy (NCBI): domain Eukaryota; kingdom Metazoa; phylum Mollusca; class Gastropoda; family Plakobranchidae; genus Elysia; species Elysia crispata. The sequence goes on along the minus strand of JAWDGP010001078.1, from coordinate 577,494 downwards.
GTTTTCTCCATTCAGAGACGAGGTATTATCTCCCCTTCACGTCTTTAACTCGTCCGAATGTTTTCCAAGATGGTCCCAATCGGCAAATTAGCTGTCTCACTTCTTCTCTTGCCAGCCCCACCTCTATGCCTTTTCGCGAAAAAAAAAAAAATTTAAAAAAAAGAAAGGAAAGAAAAAACATATAATCTTTTTTTAGACGGAAGTGAAAAACTTAGACAACTTATATTTTTACAGGACATTCTGCTTTACAACATACGTAAAAATAATTTCCCTTTTATGCTGAAACTTGTAAAGTTGTACTCTTATTCTTTCGAATGTAACATAGTTATCTTAAGCAATTACTGTATACATTTATTTTTATCGCAGGCAACATTGGTTACTTTCAACCATTCTTGGCTTTTTTATCGTATTATTATTTCAAAAAAAAAAAAAAAAAAAAAACTGGTTTCATTAGAGATAACAGATTATTTGATTTTCAATCTAACTACTCTTCGGTAAAAAATGCAGGTAAATTTGTATTTATTATAATTATGTTCTTAGATATGAAAAAATATGGAATAAAAAAAAATTCCTTAATGCAGTAACAGTTAACAGTAACAGAATGTCTGTGTCTAAAATTTTTGTTTCAATTAATTGAGCGAGAAACTACGCGTCAGCAGTAGCTATTACGTGTGGAGTCATTGTGCCATGGGGTAGCCAGTGCTCTGTCTGTGTGAGAACCGCTGGAGAGATGTAGAGACAGTCTCCATGCAGATTTCCCGGTAGTTGGGGACAAAGCAGAGTCTGGTTGTCGCAGATTATTTGGTATCTCTGATGGTACAGGAGGAGGGCGGGATGGAGATGGGCTACGTGGTAAAGTTCTTCAATACAAAGGAGGCGAAATGGAAGTGGTAATAAATCTAATTTAAGATTCTGATGCTTTTAGGGCTCTGTGGTGAAAGCGAATTATAGACGACATCAAAAGTAAGAGGTACCATAGCAGTTTGGTTGGAGGTGAGCCAATTTTTTCTTTTTTTAAATCAAGAAAGAAAGAGAAAAGAATGAGGCCAAAGGAACAGAGTTATTCTAATATTAGAAAATGTGAGGTGACGCCAGAGCAGTACATCTACTGGTGCTGGAGAGGTAGAGGGAGGGCTGGATGAGGAATCGTGAGAGGGTGCCGGGGGGGGGGGGGGGGGGGGGAGGGGTATTTTGTGGAAGAAGATGGGGCAGAAAAACAAGATGGTTTAAAGGAACAAAAGTAAAGTGCAAGGGAATAATTCCCATTCACAATCATGAAGGAAATTAATGTAGTTTTTGTAGACTTGGGATGGGATAAGATAATTTCGATAGCTCATTTTGTGTCATAGAAACCATTAGACGTAGCGCGGAGAAGTGAGCCGCTCTCGCGAGACCAAATCGCCGTTACTTCACGTTTGTGCTTTTAAATAATTCTAACTTGTATACAGTAGTAGAAAACAGACAGTTTGTTCAGAGAAGAGATCTAATATATACTATTATATTCTAAGACTGTAACCAATTTCAAAACGGGTCGTCCTGGGTTTTTGTTGTTTTCTTGTTGTTGTTTTTTTGTTTCTTTTTTTCCCCCTTTTTATTTTATTTTATTTTTTTTTTGGCTAATAGACCAAAATGTGTTTCTGGTGAAGCATCCGAATCAAAATCAACAGACAGACAGACAGACAGACGGATGGACCAAAGTTTCAGTGTCCAGAATCTCTCGATGTTCCATCTAAATGTTCTGGATGTGGACGAGTCGGTCTTGGTTCCTTTTTTTTTTGTTTCTTTCTCTTTTTTTTTTTTCCTTTTTCACTTTCTTTTAGTAACAATCAGTGAAGAATAAATTCGACGCATGCCAATCATTCTTTTTCCCTCTAAAGTGCGGGAAAAAATATTGTTTCATTTTATTGTACCACTCGGCTAGTTATCCATCTGTAAACAATTTTTTTTCCTTCAAATATTTGGGCATATCTCACAATCTTTCCAATAAAGAACAATAAAAACAAAATTGAGTGATGTTTTACTTACAGTGCAATTGGTTTATAAAATTATTTGTTTAATTTGAAAGATTGTAAGCTTTCAAATGTAGGGCTTGATTGGTTGTATTCTAAAACACTTTTATTAGAGAAACAGTAAAACCTATCCACTTTTTATCGATGTTTTTTTTTTTGTTATTATTTTTTTTTCAAAACTGTTATTAGTTTCGTTGCATGGAAGCATTAGTGCTAAAGTTTACAAAAAAAAAAAGTAATGCTCTGATGAGATATCAGATAGAGAATAGAGCGAGAAGTGCGCATGCCTGAAGTTAGTGTCCAGGTTCCGGTGTTCTGTGGCTTCTTAACTGACCTGGACAAATTGTTCCGTCACGTGTTTCATCTCAACTGACCCCAGCGCCATGCGTTCCTGGTCAGTGTGTAATACCTTGTGTTTGTCTGTGTGAGCACTCTCGAACTTGCTGGGAGAGGGTGATATTCTGAACTGAAAGTGGAAGGAACTCATGATTGGTCCAAACTGAAACCTAGCAAAGTTGGACTGGACTCAGTTATACCTTGGCGTTTGCTCTGTTCTAGTGGATGTTAACCGGAAGCTGAAGACCTCAATGACCGACTGTGGTTCCGGGGTGGTCAAGACTCTGGCCATCGAAGGCCGAAGGTTGAAAGTTCTCGTCAGTTTGATTTGCGCGCAAGTCTTAGGTTCTCTAGTCTCTATATTGAGGTGGAAAGGATCACGATGTTCGTACTCTTGGACTTAATTTCGTGGGGTTTTTTTTGCTTTAAAGTGTTGGTTTTTTTTTACTCTGAAGAGTGTGTGGGTAGGAAAACGGACAGGGTTGGGATTAGGGGTATGAGTTGGGGCGGGGAAGAGATAGGGTTAGAGGGAAGAAGGAAAGAGTGAGTTCAAAACATAGGGAATAATAGATATTACAATTATTGTATTCATTTCTTTGTCCCGATAGCTCGAATTTCCAAACAACTTAACTCTTGTTCAATCAGATTCAAGTTTTATCGAATCGTATAACTATCATCATTGATAATGATAGAAATTGGTTTCAAGCAATGAAAAAAAGAGTCGATGAAAACACTTCTTCTTCTTCTTTTCTTGTACTATAGTAAGTTTAGACACGTGCATCAAGCATGCTGATTTTTACTCGTGGTAGCAGTTTGAAATATATTATTCTCATTCATTATTTAGTGATGTGTTGCTTCAGACAAAACAGTAAAAGATAAATAACTTCAACAACAATTTTCTTTTATTTTGAATTTTCAATCTAGTATCTATACGGTATCTTTCTACTATCGTGTCTCTCTATTTTCGCATAATTAAGGGCTAAAATAAGAAAACAATGCGCCATCCCACGGCCTACCTTACGTTCAATTCATTGAGACATTTTCTTTCTCATGAATATGGACAACGCCGTCCATAATTTAGATGTTATAAATACTATCATTATGAAGCTCTTAATCCATAAACGATTTTCAACCACTCGATTGTTGTCAATTTCCCTCTTTTTTTTTTTTTTTTGCCCAGTTTATGATCTTCTAACTCACCTTCATTTCACCATCAATCACTTAAACAATCATGGACCAAATTGGTGATTGTAAGCTGTATTTATTGCCAAACCGGCGTTTCTTGGAAAGCTCACTGAAATGTGAATGGCTAAACGCGGCCATTAGAAATTTGACGTCTCAATCCAAACGCAATTTTCTGCTCGACCTATTCGGCGTTCTGTCATTAAATAAGTCTCTCTCTCTCTCTCTCTCTCTCTCTCTCTCTCTCTCTCTCTCTCTCTCTCTCTCTCTCTCTCTCTCTCTCTCTCTCTCTCTCTCTCTCTCTCTCTCTCTCTCTCTCTCTCTCTCTCTCTCTCTCTCTCTCTCTCTCTCTCTCTCTCTCTCTCTCTCTCTCACTCTCTCTCTCGCCCTCTCTCTCTGTCTCTCTCTCTGTCTCTCTCTCTCTCTCAATCTGTCAACCTCTCTCTCTTTCTCGCTCTCTCTATCTCTTTCCTTTTTTTTCTCTATCACACCAATTCTTCCTTTGAGCCACTGTATTATGACTTTTATTGGTTTCATCTTTCTGATAAATCAAAAATTAATTCCTCCATTGTAATTCTCATGGTTGAAAACAGCAGGAAGGCGCGAGGTGAAAGCACCAATAAATGGCAACTGATTGATCTATACTTTATAAAAGCTAACAGAATAAAAAAAAAATTAAATAATAAAAAAGCCAAGCTCATCGGCTATTTGATGCGGCAATGAAAAAGCTCTCAGCCCAATAAAAGACGAGAATATTACAAAAACAATTGATTTTGTTTCTCAGAACCCACACGGCTTTTATTCACACAGGAATCATTGTTTGCGCATTACCGAGCTCGCTTTCGACCTGTCTAAATTTTGCCTGAGAGAAATTGCCCAAGTGACTTCGGGTTTTTCTTTCGTTTCTGCTCCTAATTTCCATTCGTGGTGTGGCCGAAGCTTAGAGTTTAGACTTTCGCCCGGGTTAAACCATCATGGCGGCCCGGTGGGCTGCCGTAGATCATTTCCGGTTGCACATTGTTTACCACGGGAAACAACTCCATCAACTGCAGTTTAAGAAATGCCGCGAAGCAGGCGTCAATGCGATGACGTTTGGCGGAACTTCGAGCCCTCCGCGCGCGCCAAAAACCGTTGGGAATGGACGGCCGAAAGGAAAGGAAGAATTCCAATCTTTTTTTTTCTCTTCACTTTTGTTTTCTTTCTCAATTCATTTCTTTTTATTGAACAGTCTTCAGGCAATGGAGCGTTTGTCTTATACAAAGCAATAAGAAGGATATTGGCTCATTATTTTGGTCTTTGCCATTCGGTGCTGTCTTTCACCTTTTCGTGACAACGGTGTTTAATTTAAAATTAGAGAGATCACGCAAATGTGGCAGCTGTTTAATTGAAGAAAAGAAAAACTACTGAGAATAATTTCAATTAAATGCAAAGTTATGATTTCTGCTCTTTTTATGCGTTTTCAATAAAGATTCTCTTTTAACGAACTTTACAGATTTTTTTTTTGTAAATTTGTCCTGCCCATTTAACTCTCTTTAATCAGTCTCTCTCTCTCTCTCTCTCTCTCTCTCTCTCTCTCTCTCTCTCTCTCTCTCTCTCTCTCTCTCTCTCTCTCTCTCTCTCTCTCTCTCTCTCTCTCTCTCTCTCTCTCTCTCTCTCTCTCTCTCTCTTTCTCACCACTCTTTTCATATTGCTTTTATTTTTCTGCAATGCCTTTGGGTGTCTTTTTCTTATATTCTATCTTTTACAAAACTTTTATTCTCTATACAATTTCCGCCTTCCTGCCTTCCTTGTCCTGCCACCTGTGATTCTCTATCTTTTTTGTTTGTTCTGCCTCTCTTGCTTCTCTCTTTTCATTTTCCACACACACCTCTCACCTTTCTATAATAAACAAAAGAAATTGTATACCTAAGAAAAACAATGCAATAATATGATTAAAAAAATATAATAGAAACATACGCTTCCTTTTAAATGTTTCAAGAAAAATCATCTTGCAATAAAATATTTAATATCAACCTTTTTAATCTTAGTGTAGAAGCTAACTCGTATTGAAAGAAAGGGAACAGCAATGGAATTGCTGTTAACATGAAATGGTTATAACAAAACTGTGCACCGTCTTTCTCAGGACAAACTCGCTCTTCATATGAATGTATTGTTGCCCTATAGTTCCTCCACACTTCTACACAGTTTGCGTTTTGGCCAGTTTGTTCTGAGAACTAAAATCGTAGACATGAGAACAGCCATTTTCAAAGATCGAATTTATGTGACATAACATCTGATATCAATGATAGGTGCCGTTAGTCTCTATAGAGTCTCTAGTACATTATACATTTTTTAATTAAAATATTAAATCCGTTGATTCTAATGTTGTTTTTTTTCAAGCGTGACACAGAATTCACATGTTATTATCATTACTTACAGTGTAAAAAGCGGAAGTATCAGGCTTACTCTGTTTGAAAAAAAAAAACGAAATTTAAGTTACACATTTTATTCAATGACATCTCGAGTAGGTTAGTGTTGAAACAATAAATTATTCCTCAAATACGCCATTACCATTTGCTTTTGTGGGTGTCTGTCCCACCATAGAATGTCTTCAATTTCAACCATTTTTTGTCTGTTTTAACCTTGACCCCTTGGCTTCTCAGTTTCGTAGATCAGGAGATAGAGAATCTTTGCGATTATCTATGTGGTGTCGTAAATTTTACAATCAATCTTTTTTTTATTTTCTTATTTTTCTTCAAGTATTATGTATTTTGATCATGGAAAGCAACAGATGCAAGAGTTTAAAATCTCGATTGAGATAATTCTGAAATTGGCAAAATTAAAATATCTTCTATATTCTCTTGTTAGCATCGCAACGAATATTGATTTGATTTCATAGTCAATCTTGTGTGATCATCTTTGCTGCCTCCAGATCAGATAAGTGTGGAGTTGGTTCGGGAGAAAGAGAGAAGACAGGAGCTAGAGAGGGCTATGCTGCAAGAGAAGAAAAAACGAGGTAAGTTTGACAATCTGTTGATTTTATGATATTGTGTAAAGTGTTTTAACAATGAAAGAGAGGGAGAGGGAGAGAGAGAGACAGAGACAGAGACAGAGACAGAGACAGAGAGAGGCAGTAGACAGACAAACAGACAGATAGAGCTAGAGCGATAAGATATGAAAGGGAGACAGATTGGTCATATAGAAATAGAAAGATCAGGAAAAAAACGTAAAAACTAAGAGACACATGAACAGACATCGGAAAAACAAGTCTGTCGAACAACGAGGAAGCCTGATTTTTATCTTTTTAATTATTAAGACATGAACAGCTCAATGCAATTTGGTCGTGGAAATTACAGGAAAGCCCAGCGGCCCTCATGGCATATCCCGTCACCTAGAATAGTTCTGTTTAGATTTTAATTATCTAGATCAAGAAGCTCTCTTTCTTTCATAAGATATATTTTTTTTCCATACAGCTTTGCTTTCAACACTCCTGCTTCTTTCTAATGGAAATAAAAATGAGCAGTCTAATACTGTAGCAGATGATGTGTGTGGCCAGCTGTCTTCACCATCAATTAAAACTCTTCTACATTCTCGTCTCTTCGTTCAAAGTTATGCACAAGCAAAATTATAATTGGTTTATATCGGAGCATCTCGAGCAAAGTGTAAACAAGATTATATTAAGACCACACAGAATGTATCCGTGTTTAATATAGCACATTGCCACCGTTGACAAATCTCGTCAGATCTCCTACATGCAGTTCAAAAAAAGGCCGGAGAGTAAGCTAAGAACGAGCGGTAAAACTAAAAAATTATGAATGGAAAGAGATAGGTAGATGGATAGATAGATAGAAAGAAAAACCGAGAGCAAAAAGAGAGAAAGATAGAGAAGTGAGAGTAGAAAGGATAGGTATATTACATTACAGTGAAAGAGAAAGATGGTCATAACGGGTGGAAAAGGTTAAAAAAAATTTTAAGCCAGGCACAAGGACTTCTAATATTTAACCAACAAAAGCAGCATCAATGGCCATCCACAAATTCAGGAGCATAATTATAACGTTATATGCGAAAATATTCTTAACAAGCCTACCACAGGATAAGACAAGCACACACACACGTCTCACTCATACCTTTGCGCATGGCTCACTTCCGGTGTCAAGAGACACGGCACACGTGTGAAGAATCGAGACATACACCTTTGCGCGCATTTGGGCTTCTGCGCAAGTTCATATGACTTGCGCGGTGGTCCTAAGGCTTGCTGTCAAGGCATGTTTCCGGTCTCTGAACCTGGGCTCAAGTGTATGAAAACCTGGCCAAGAAGATTTAAGCTACAAGGAAAGAGGAGCCAGAGGAGAGGGGGAAAGGGGGTGCGTGTCGGAGGATGAGTGGAAGGGGTGGGGAAGCGGGGAGGATTTTTACATACTGCTGATGAAGATGATTGTGGTATAAGAATAGTAAACCAATTCTATGAAGCTTCGATCTATTTATAGTCTTCTTAACGCTCATAAACACGTAGATACATTATAAATGGGATCTATGAATTCCGACAAAGCTGTCTTTTCACTTTAATAGTTGTAAATTGAGCCTGTATGGGCGATTATTCACTCTTCCCTGATGTATTAGGCATCCATGATAACAACAAAGGAATTAACAGTCGCACTTCCGCATTTGCCCTACGCAACCAATGTTAACGAAATACCTATATATCATTCTGATTCTTTTTCAATGAAAAAAAAAGGAATATTTCAACATTCTGTGTATTTATCTGTTACATGTTGCTAGACAGACAGAAACGAAGAAAGCGAGAGAGAGAGAGAGAGAGAGAGAGAGAGAGAGAGAGAGAGAGAGAGAGAGAGAGAGAGAGAGAGAGCATGTGTGTGTGTGTGTGTGTGTGAAGAGTGGGGGGAGGATTATAGAAACAAAGAAAGAGACTGGGCCGGGAGATACATCATATTTTCCCCTTTGCAGCAGGCCTATGGGGCGGGGCAAAAGGATTCTGTCATCTGTTCATCTGTTTTGCCCCAGTTTTCCTACCGGATTATTCCTATTCCACCAGCAACAATCCGAATGTTTTTGCTATCTTGTCATGAACGCCGGGTCTGCCCGCAGTTCTCAAACCACAACACGAGTGATGTCTTCGGGTAGACAGAGCTGGCTCAGAACTGCCCATATGCACTGGAATCGAAGATGAAATCACTTTGTTCCGGACGGAGTCATCGAATCACTTGTTTCTCTTCCCTCTTAGCAATAATTATGACGAAAGCATTGCAAAACAAGAGCCTCCTAGTAATGCGAAAGCTGAACCGGCAATGATTGGCATACTGCTGACAGCATCAATAGACCAGTTAAACAGCGTTTTGACATTCTTCATTCCTTGTCAAAACACCGGAACTGGTTGGGGAGAATAACCAGGAGTACCGCAAGAGTATGCGGGGTTTCTCGGATAGAAGACAATTATTTTGGGGGTATTTCAGCGTCTGATGTTGCAGTTACGTCCCTTTTTTTTTTTACTGGAATGGAATCGATGCAATAAAAGACAGGAGTGAATCGTTTCACAAATTAATACTCACTGCTGAGGAAGATGAAATCATAGCCGTCCTGTGCCGGCTGCGGCCCTAGACCTCCGCTGCGATTTGTTTTCTTTCAGCGCCTGCTTCCTGTCACTCGGCCTGTGAGTTTGGCTCAAGTTGAGAGACAAACATGGTTTGCTAGGCTGGTGGTACAGGGCAAAGGGGTGGGGAATGGAGGGGAAGGGGGTTGATTCTGAGTAAAATAATATTTCGACTATTCGTTTTATCCTTCGTGTTTTTTACTTGTTTGTCTGTCTGTCTGTCTGTTTTCATCTTTGTTTCTGATTTTAGTTCTCTCCCTCCCCCCCTCTTTCTCTCTCTCTCTCTCTCTCTCTCTCTCTCTCTCTCTCTCTCTCTCTCTCTCTCTCTCTCTCTCTCTCTCTCTCTCTCTCATTATATATATTATATCTTTCTATCTCTATCTCTCTCACAAATACACAACCTTTCTTTCTTTCACATATAGATAAAACAACATTCTGTTGGTCATCTAGAATTTTATTTTCTCCAAAACTTTTGTTTGAACCTTTTTTTGTTCAAAATTCATTCTCCATTGTTTTCAATGCTTTCTCAGCATTCTTCCAAAGGCGATTTCGACGTCTGAAGAAAGACATTCAGAGCACAGCGGACAGTGTGACGTCAGATCCGGTCAAGGATCAGGAGAAGACTGACAGAAGCCATGCTGAGTCCAGCCCGGAACCAGTAGCAAGGAACGCTCAAGGTAGAACTCGTCAGCTGTTGCTTTACTATGTTTTCATCACTTTTGGTTAGAAAATTGAACTCAAAATATGTCAGTTCAGATTCTAGTTTAAATTGTGGTATTTTTGGTTGAAAAGGCAGTGTGTAGAACAACATCAGACGACGAAATAGTACAAGCTGGAGGAAAAAAAAGCAAAAAAATGAAGACTGAGATGAAAAGTTAGACAATCATGCACGGATATAGCATACTTCTTTTCATTTCCAATTGCGTACCTCAGTTATTTTTTCTACCGTCAGCAGTGAGAATGCCATACCTTCCCTCTTCCCAACCTGCCACCTCGGTGTCTCATCCTCCCTCCCCTCCCCTCCCCTCCCCTCCCCTCCGCAGAGGCTGGATCCCACGACAGTGACAGTGAGAGAGCAGCAAACATCTCGACACACTCCGACTTGGAGCGAGACAGAAAGTCAGGTGAGTCCCATCATTATAACGTCATGCACCGTTAAAGGATCATCCATTTTTTTCTGCATTTTTGCCCCAATTTTCTGGGATGAAATTTGTTTAAATGTAACAAATGATAATAAACTGACCCATCTTCAAACGCCGTTGTTTTGTGGTACTCTTCTGAATAAAGTATTTTTACGCTGGGATTTCTGAGACCTTTATGTAAAAGTTTACAACTACAATTAGCTATTTACGGTATAATTCGGAGAATATGGAAATAAATCATGGCAGCCATCTAGACAATTTATTAATTTTTCCCCCTTCGACAAGCTGAAGTGCTTCCAAAAACTTAGACGTGTTTTGTTGGAAATCAAACGTCATTTACAACGCTCTTCCTGAAGCTGACCATTTGTGTGAAGAGAACAAAATAGATTATAGATAAATTATCTTGCAGTAAAACTGGCTGGGTTTGAAAATCTAAGGCACAGTGACAAACTTAGACAGATAACAAAACTTGAGAACAGTTGCATAGACTTGTAAAAAGAAAATATAGAAAGTGTATAGTGATAGTAAGAGATCAATTATGTTATACGGTCATCACTACCATTCTACAATACTGCAATTATAATAGTCGTCTCTATCTTTAACTCCTATGTTTTATAATTATTTGTTCCGGTCAACACCAGCGTTCAATACTTATCTAATAATCGCTTCCCCCTTTAACACTCATACTGTATATTTATTCCAGAGACGTCCGCTTCCACCGAGCGTCTCCCAGCACGGCGAGAAAGCTACGACCCGTACAGCACCTCGCGTGGCAGTCCACCAGCCACACACCACACGTCCCCGGCAGCCACACGCCACACTCCGCCAGCCACAAGTCCTATCAAGTTTCCCTTTCACCAGATCGTCTCTCCAGTCCAAGACGTGTAAGAAGAAAACGGGACGTGAGGAGAAATGGTGGGACGTGAGGAGAAAGGGTGGGACGTGAGGAGAAATGGTGGGACGTGAGGAGAAATGGTGGGACGTGAGGAGAAAGGGTACAACGTGGGACAAGACGTGTGGGAAAATAAAAACAAAAATTGGAGCGACAACAAACTGTATAGGAAAGAATAACTTTAGCTCATCTTCTCAACATTTGTACAGACTGTGCCATCGTAATTTGAAGAGAGGTTTTGTTCAGAATACTATGCTATGTGACGTCATGATTTCAAGATCGCAGGCGTTGGCTATTCTTTCATCTTTGTAGACATAAATGACCCACGACTCAAAACGACAGTTTCCGTTCTATGGGAAAATATTCCACAGCAGTCAAGATGTGAAGTGCTGAGTCATCAAGCTGAAACCAGTGGCACCGTGTCTTTAAACCACAACAGAAAAATTGTATTTATATGTGTATAATATTGAAAGACATTGCATTTTTTTTTATTGTTCACTTGCACCTTAACGAAAAAAGATGTGTGTTTTCTCCCTTTATGTCCATTTATACCCGTCAGATAATTCACATTTTATTGTGCGTTGTATATCGATATTCCACATTGTATTGCAGATTATATCGATATTCTTTTGATTACTACGACAATTTTTAAACTGCAGTTTTAACAGTAGCAGCGAAATTGACAAAATGAGCGATATTCTCACAGTACGACCTTCGTAAATTCTCTACATGTTTGTCAATACGGTAGACCGTCAAGAAATAGAAACTCATTGTGTGAACTTCCAAGAGACTACAAAGAAGAAAGCGTCAGTGACGCACTATGTTGATATAGTGTATCCACAACAAGGTGATCTCAGGCACAGCCGGGCTCAGCAGTTTCAGTGTCGGGCTGCCGTCAATAACCCAGTCAGTGTGGTTTCGAACCCGAGACTCTATAGAAAGCCGTTATGAAAGTCAAGGCACAGTTGCAACATCAAGGCCACTCCGCCGGACGCTTAAGTCAGAGTGCAGCTGGTGGAGTAACAGATTCACACATAGAACACTCACCTGCATACACACATCTTGAGAGATAAGTCATTGATGTCGCAATGTGTATTTTCTGCCGTTCAATTTTCACTTAATTGTAATATCTTTTATACGTCACTTCACTGATTTTGCACAGTAAAGGCTCATTATTATTCAATGCCCTGGTGTTTACATTTTCGAAAGGTCAAAAAGAAAACTTGGGTCTTGAATTTGACCTTCAGTTCAATACATAACATGCACATGTTATATTCAGTCTCAAGCCCGTAAAAATCACAATCATGTTCAGTAATTTTACTTTGTAAATAGAAAATGTTATCACAGTTTGGTAACTTGAAAATTCAAATGTATATTTTGTTCAATTTAATGTTTTGCCATGTCTTTATTGATTGCTTTTAATTTTTTCATACCGTATCTTTTAATAAATTTTCTTCGCTTTTTATTTCAACAAAAAACCACGTTGATTGTCCTAGAAGATTTTTCTTTTTCATTTTTTTTCTGTATCAATATTAGTCCATGGGGCTTCAGCCATAGCTTCTCTTGCGAAGCTTTTAGGAAGCGCCAACTTTTATCTTGTATGTTTTATCAATCTCGAAGTCACTGTGTCAGGTATATGTTTAACTCGTTGGGTGTTGCGACAAAATGAAATGTGATGAAAATATAGCAGAGCATCACATTTCCATCATTAAGTTTATAGTCCTCGAAGTTAAAGCATTTTGAGGTCAGGGAAAAGGTGAAGCTCGAGATACACTGAAACTGGTGTGTTCAGGTACAGCCTCCTGGTGGACTCTAGATGTTTTAGAATCTCCATGTCAACCATGTCATACTCTACCCTGACGGAAAGGCTTAATATCACCTGTTTTATAAAAGAAATATTGATGATCTTCTGATGTAAGGGTCACTGTTTTCTTCTACTTCAAAGCCCGATTTTTTTAAAAATAAAACAATCATTGTTCATTCATCTTTCAAGAGTTTATTTGTTAGTTCAGGGTTATTTTAATAAATATCTATTGCTCAACTGGTGCACGGAAAGGATTAAAAAGACACATTAAACTTCCTGCCCCAAGGCAAGGGTTCTACCTCTGTGTGTAAACTATGCTTTGATACGTGTGCATGGCAGTATTAGAGGATACAATAGGAGAGGGAGATGGAAAAAAAATAGTTTTATTCGGAGGGAGAGAGAGACTCAGAAAGAGGAAGAGAGAGAGAGAGAGAGAGAGAGAGAGAGAGAGAGAGAGAGACAAACAGACATACACAGAGAGACATTTCTTAAATTTGTCTTAATCATTATTTACACGAAACTAAAGAATAAAAATAGAAAAACTGTGGCATAAAACGTTTTTGATTAAGGAAGACACTCAACTTCATTAATGTAGTGAGTAGACTGAAGGACAAGAGAGAGAGAGAGAGAGAGAGAGAGAGAGACAGACAGACAGACAGACAGAGAGAGAGACTGGAGGGAAAAAAATTATTACTGTGTTTGATAAACAGAGAAGGTGAAAGAGTCATCAAAGAACGAGGAAAGATATTTGTAAAGAGAGGAATTATGTGTAATTTAGAGGAAAGTGGATAGAGGAAGGGAACTAGAGGAAAAATAGTGAAAAGAGGAAGGCTGTTGTGTTGAGAGAGATGAAAGAAAGAAACATAACGATATAGCAGTATAAGCATAGTTTACAGTGTTCAGTAATTCTCTCCAGTGTATAAATGTCTCGAGTGATATGCAAGAAATGAACTCAAACTGAACATTTTTATATCTATCGATAATTCTATTATTTTATGTCGATTACAACCTCCGCTTAGTAAGTTGGTTTCTTTGTATGCCAGTTGACGCTAATACGATTTTATGGTTTGTTTGTTATGCATAATTTGATCAATGAGATGCTCAATGTTTTTTAACTGTTGACAGTTATGGATTTCATGTTCGGTTTCGATTTGATTTGTTACTAAGGGAGTCACACTTTGACAAGTCCAACAATTGATCGCAGGAAGCTATTATTGCCGCAGCCCAATGTTTTAAAGTCCCAAGACGTGTCCCATTGATTTTAAGAATCAATCATAAACAACCAGGATTGGAATCCACTCTACATTTGTGGGATTTTGAGAATCAATCATGAAAGACTTGGATTTGAATAGAGTGTACATTTGTGCTCTTTCAAGATCAATATTGTTTCAAACTCCCCATGATGCGCTGTTTGAGTCATCAAGTCACAGATCTGATAGACATATAGGTTAGTGTTGCACTGAACAATTTTCTTTGGGAGAAATGATTATATAAGTCCTTATTATATAAAAATGTATAATAAAATTGTTTGTGAGAGTAATAAAATGGAGAAAAAGTATTCAACGTCTCTTGCTTATTTCGATCTTGTGTCGTTGTGGCTTAACGTTCGTTTTTCATACGTTTTGTATTGATTACGAGTATGAAGGTTTGATTGTACAAATATTAGTTTGTGGTTTGGAATCTTTTCGGAGATGGAGCAGTACGGGTTGATAGGATTATGATTTCTGTTTCAGGCGTATATAAAACTCGCCTCACGACCTGAAGGGTTTGGGTTCCATTCTAGATAAGATTGTTCGAATGGTGGGTTCCAATCTCACCCAATCATTATTCATTCTTTTCAGCCTGACGGTGGCTGTAGTAATTCAAGCATCTCGGTGATATTTTCGAACGCCTGGAAGATTTTGCTCTTGTTTTATAAGTCGTTCCGTCTTGGGTGGATTGGGTCCTCGTCTCTCAGATCCTGTCCTTTCTGGAGGTAAATGTTAATTTTCTTTTTAATTTGTGTGTGTGTGTGTGGGGGGGAGAAACAGAGAGAGAGAGAGAGAGAGAGAGAGAGAGAGAGAGAGAGAGAGAGAAAAGGGCATTGTTCGATCTGTATGTATTAAAAGTAAACCTGTTATCCTCTTGTCTCACTTGCTTCATATCAGCCCAACCAATCAAAAGCTGTTGACTATTGTCTAACTTTAGATCAGTGGCTCAGTGCTAGGGTAACTGGGGTGAAAATGATCACATCAGACTCGAAGAACAAACCGACATTGCTGGGCAGGAGAACCCAGGGCTGGTGACCAGGTGAGGCTTTGACCCATCAACTCTAGGCGTCATTGACCGAATGCCCTCACGGGCGGTTCACTTGCTACAGAGCTGATCCTTAATCACGTTACCACAGGCTGAATACACAAAATAACTACTCGATGTGTTTTGAATTATTAACATAGGGTAATTTACCAGTCTTTTCTTATTGCAAGCTCAGACGTGTCATTTTTAGGACCAAGTGAAAGATAAATGCCCAAAATATAATTATGTCGTTTTCGGAAATCAATGTCGTTTGAGCACAGGTCCACTAACAATTACACGATTCAAACTTTCAATATAAACGATAAAAAAAATTGCTTGGGAGGTGCGTTTTTGCCCAGAGTAAAATACGGATCACGTGCCAAATTCTCATCTAGTGCTTTTTAATAATGTATAAAAGTGCAAAAGTAAAGCAAAAACAATTTTACATCACAATTCTTATTGTAATCTAATCACTCAAGTCTAGTCTTGCAGAAATGAGAACACACCAGTTTTTGACTTTGTGTTGACTTGAAAATTTTAATGAGTGTAAGGAAAGCGGCCAGAAAGATTTATTTAACATCTTAAATTGGTTTCACTATGTTCAAAACGCTGTCGACTTGTTTAAAAGGGGCGTGCCTAAAAATAAAGTCACACAAATCATGCAAATGGCATGGGCATGTTTATGAGAGATAGAGAGAGAAAGAGAAACGGACAGACAGAAAGACAAAATGAAAAACAGATAAAAGAAACAGAGAGTTGGAAGTGGTAAGCATACATGCATATATATATATATATACAGTGGAGAGAGAGAGAGAGAGAGAGAGAGAGAGAGAGAGAGAGAGAGAGAGAGAGAGAGAGAGAGAGAGAAACAGACAGACAGACAGACAGAGAGTGGCAGAAAGACAGACAGATAGAGAGATATAAGAAGCAGACAGAGAGAAACAGCTTGTTGGAAGTGGTAATTAAAAAAGAGAGAGATGAAGTGATAATAGCGAGAGAAAAACAGAAAGACATAGACAAGATAAGAAAAAGATATATGAAACAGAGTTGGGGATAAGTTAGACACATAGAGAAAGAATTTCTTAGATAGAAAGATAAATAGACAGAGATAGGAAAGAGAGATAAATAGATAGATAGATAGATAGATAGAGAGAGAGAAAGAGATGGATAGATAGATAGATAGATAGAGAGAGAGAGAGAGAGAGAGAGAGAGAGAGAGAGAGAGAGAGAGAGAGAGAGAGAGAGAGAGAGAGAGAGAGAGAGAGAGAGAACTCGCTCGAGTGTATTGTACAGAAACCCTGACAGTTTTCTCAACCACCCTTTAAGACAGGTCATAATTCCAACCTGTCTCCAGCAGACCTAGTGAGACATTACATTTTCTCCAGATCAGGGAGACATTTAGATAACGATATCTTCCTCCTCCTTATCTCTCTGATCATTATGATCATATCTGTCTAGAACTAGATCTAGGTCTCGCTCCGACCAGACTCCGTGTAGCCATCTATAACATTTATCACGCCTGTAAAACAGTTAACTCGTGAAATTATAGAAATGAATCAAATCTGTCCACAAAAGATCATCGCTATCTTCAAACTTGAACCTTCTTTACTGACGTCACAAAAGGTAAAGCGTAACACCACCTACTATCTCGATCCGAGTGTCTTCCCTGTGTTTGGAACATGATCGGAAGCAGCAGACCAAGAACTACCTGCCTAATGGGGCGCTGAGAGGCTGGGAACGTTCACGCCTCCAGACGGGTTGCCTCCCCTCAGCATCTGTCCAGTTCCTCCTCCTCCTCCAAGCCTGTAATCCCGGCAGATTCTCGGATAGGATGCTGGTTTTATTGCCATAGCCGATCTAAAATGACAATTTGGATGCCCAATTATCTGCTCAGGCGTGGTTAGATCTATATTATTCGGTATATCCAGAGATTTTGACGAGTTCACCTGTCCGGTTATTTTGTTCTCACTCTTTCTGGCCCTTTCTTTCTACCTATCTCTGTATTTCTCTTTCACTTCCTCTTTTTTACCCCTTCTTCCCCTGCCTTTCTTTCTGTCTTTGCCCGTACCGATTAAAGTTTGTTTGCTTGTTCCTCACTCCCCCTCTCTCTCTATTTCTCTATCTCTCTCTGTTTCTGTCTATTCATCTTTCTTTATTGTGGGGCTCTGAGACTGAGTGTTGATCTCATGATCCTTTCAGTAAAAATCCAGCGTCGACAAGAAACGTAATTTTCGCAGCGCAAAAGAAACTGTTTTAATGACAAAGCTATCTTCCTTAGTAAGACAACATTAAGTTCTATATCTGCCTTAATTTCCTCCTCAAATTAAAAGCCGTTTGAACTGCTCTATATATCGTCGATTATTAATTTAAATATAATTAACTTTTTTATGTTGATAATATAGAACCATTCCTAAATTTAAAATTACATCAAAGTTTGACTTAACTTTATAATTATTGCAGTTTTAGATCTATAGATTTAAATATGGAGCTGTTTTTCAACATTCTCCTTGCCTATGTTATTAAGACCACCCCATAGGCTTAAGTGTTATAACTATGTCATTTTGAGTTTACTCCTCGTAATATATCTTTCATATCATTTTTTTTTTCATTAAATTTGATTTCAATAATTCTTTATTTTTATTCAATTTTTATACAATGTCATATTATCCATTATACTCTCTCTCTCTCTCTCTCTCTCTCTCTCTCTCTCTCTCTCTCTCTCTCTCTCTCTCTCTGACAGACACACATACTCTCTTTCTCTCATTTACAAGATAAGACTGTCTAAGATTTTCTCCAAGTGGTTCGAATTTGAGATTGATCGGGTTGTATAAATGAAAAAAATAAGACCACGCTAATAATACTCAATGATGTTTTACTGGCAATAAATTTATTAATACCTATTTGTTTTCATTTCTTTGTTTCAATCCCTTCTTCTCTTCCTCTTTATCTGTTTGTTTGTCTTCCTGTCCGTCTGTCTGTCTGTCTGTCTGTCTGTCTGTCTGTCTGTCTGTCTGTCTGTCTGTCTGTCTGTCTGTCTGTCTCTCTCTCTCTCTCTCTCTCTCTCTCTCTCTCTCTCTCTCTCTCTCTCTCTCTCTCTGTCTGTCTCTGTATCTCTCTTTTTCATCTCTATATATCTTTCACCTCGTGCTCCCTAACTTTACTCCCTCTTCAGACTCTCGCCTTCCAACGCCAAGTGTGAATTACAATCAAAAGCTTTTAAATAAGGAAGATTTCTCCACTAACGAGTGTTTCTATCATTGTAATGGCTGCTGCTCGGCACTGGACCTGCCACACACAGGAAGCAACGAAAATTAATGAGGCACATAGGAACCGGAAGTCCAGATCTCGATGCTAGCTGTCTACAAAGACAGAGAATGCTAATGCGCTATTGTTGATTGGGCGGTTTCTAATGCCTTCCGATTGCTAGTGATGAATAAATTGTGTTTCTGTTCCGTGGCAGGGCCGCCCAGATGGTTTGGCTTGCGTCGCTCGTCATAGATGCTCAAGAGATAGGGTGAATCCAGGCGTCTTCTAGCAGCACAGTGTGACTGAATTAACGAGAAGACGGCAGAAGTAAGATGGGATAAAGAGAAGAAAAGGCGGGAGCGAGAAATAAATGAAAGTAATTAAAGAAAAGTTCTTAAAAGATGGAAAATAGAAAAAGAGACACATTTTTAAGGGATTTTGTTTTTAATAAAACGTTACGGTTGACAACCAGAACCTTTTACTGACATCTGTGGTAAAAGTAACTTTGCATCAGAGGTAACAATGAAAGACGTTGGATATTTCAAAAACCAGCTTCCTTTCGTTTGTTCTTTTTCCCCAAGTAAATTCTAATGTAAGGCAGTCGAAGATGAGATTAAGAGACTCACCAATATTGCTTTTAGACATCTGCAGGCAGCAACATATTAATGACTGGACATTTTTCTTATCTCTCCATAAAGTAATGTAATGATGACGAATATGTCTAGAGTAAAATGTGTTTTTTGATATTGATTTTCTTTCAGTAAGAACCAGCCAATGTGTGTTAAGTTCTGAAGTCACTACTCTAACCTCTGGGCCGCAGTGTTCAGCAGTTTGAACTCTTTTTTAAATGGTTGCGAATAGGCTCAAAGTGAAGAGTCTCAAAGAAAGGGTAGGGGAGAGAGAGAGAGAGAGAGAGAGAGAGAGAGAGAGAGAGAGAGAGAGAGAGAGAGAGAGAGAGAGGGAGAGAAAGAGAAAGAGAGAGACATAGATAGAGAAAGAGAGGGAGAGAAGGAGAGAGAGACATAGAGAGGGAAAGAAAGAGAGAGAGACATAGAGAGGGAGAGAAAGAGAGAGAGAGATAGAAAGAGAGAGACATAGAGAGATAGAAAGAGAGAGACATAGAGAGAGAAAGAGAGGGAGAGAAGGAGAAAGAGACATAGTAAGGGAGAGAAAGAGAGAGAGACAGAGAGAGACATAGAGAGACAGAGAGAAAAAGAAAGAGAGACGCATAGAGAGGGAGAGGCATAGAGAGAGGGAGAGAGAGAGAGAGAGGGGGGGGGTGACAGGGCAATGTTTTCCTGGAGATAAGAACCAAATTTCTACAATATGCAAGAGATGATCATGTCACAATGACGTCCTATTCTCTAAGTTAGTTCCCCGTTCACAGCGCTCAGAGCTGTGTGTCTGCACATGGATTATTGTAACAACACACCTCACCTATGAGGTAAAGATGTAAGTTTCACAGATTTACATTCTTGTTCAAAGTACCATTCTTTGATAGGAAACTGTGGGAAGTACTAAAATTCAGTAATTGTTTCCCGATGCTGAACATCTGAAAAGCACTTGAGCGGTTCGTCAGTGACGACTGTGCAAAATTGCGAACTTCACTTCGATGTAGGTAGAGAGATGGAGGTGTGTGTGGGTTTTTCCGAGGGGATCAGTAACTTGTTTATAGGTGGGGATAATAGATACAGATCTGGATAAGGTGAATATACAGAGACACAGTATATTAGTCTTGATGGATCGAGAGAGAGAGAGAGAGAGAGAGAGAGAGAGAGAGAGAGAGAGAGAGAAAGTAGAGATATGAGGAGGAGGAGGAGGAGAAGATGGAGAAGGGCAGATTTATAGAATTTGGAAAGAGACTAAATAGAATTCAAGCTGTTACTGTTAGTCTAACGCAAGCTATCATCTTTGATGTTCATTTAGGTACCGCCACTAATATTTGTTAAGTTTACTGCATTTTGCAAGGTTTGGGAGTGGTTCTCTCTGTGTGGCAAACCATTCTTGTTCTCACACCTGTGAGAGGATATGGTTTACACCACACGGGTATCTCTGATAATGCACTACAGAGCTTTATTTTTTTAGGTTATGGTTTAATTGTATGCATATGCTGCATATTACTCAAATATTGTATAAAGTCGTTCACACGTTTGAAGCAGATCATGGTTGACCAGGCAAATCTTGCAGCTGATTCTTTCGATCACTGTAGATCTTTGGTAGTTATGTGAAACTTTATAAGGAGACATGCCTGCTATGAGATTCACAACTAGTTATTTAATTCAGAAGCAGATAATTTGTTTACTATATTGTCACATCAAGGTGTGTATTCTAAGAATCGTCACAAACGGTCATTGTGACTGAAGACACAATCTGTCTATAATACATTGTTGGAAAGCAAACCTTGTCTTGTTGTGCTATATACTCCATTATTCAGACGTGATTTTCAAATTTAATGTTTATTTATGAATTTTTATTACAACTGATATGAATTGCAAGCAGATAATGGGAGTCTTGGGAATGAGAACTAAGAGAGAAAGAAAAAAGAGAGAGAGAGAGAGAGAGAGAGAGAGAGAGAGAGAGAGAGAGAGAGAGAGAGAGAGAGAGAGAGAGAGAGAGAGAGAGAGAGAGTTTTTCATGTCATGTTCCCTCATTGCTACATAGTGGAGTGTCATTAAAATTCTTCAAACAGACATTTTAATGATTGAAATGCCAGTGTGTCTATTTCAATACTTCCTCTGTAGTTTTTTCCCTTGGTTTTGGAGTATGAAATAATATATACAATTTTCTTTAAGCCTCACATTATCAAAAACGTGCTTTGAAAAAACAAAATAATTTAAAATGATTCGCAGCGATATTAAATGCAGGTTTAAAAATTAAAAAAAAAAATCACATTAAAATATTTCGGCTCGAAACGATGCGTAGCGATTAGCACTATATGTCGAAAGTAAGGCCAAACTGTGGAAATCTCCGAAGATTTTTTGTATAATCCATGCATGAACTTGACCTCTGGCAAGCTCTACAATTAATGAAGGGAAAAACCCACATATTAGTGCCATGTCTAGCGGAGGAGTAAAAAAAAATCGCAGGTAAAAATAGTGGCCAGAATGATTTATATCATTTGGAAATTTTGAAATAAACATCGACAGGATGCTGCGGCTCTTGGAACGCGCATCACTTCTGGAGCATCATGGCGGCGGTGACTGATGGAGTAGAACTGTTTAGCGACCGCAGCAACTGGCTTTGAGTTTGTCTAAACAGCGCACGGTTTTTGCCGCACTCCCAAACATTTTGCCCACAGATCCAGCTGTCTGCTGCTCTATATACCCGAAGTGTGATAAATAAAAAAGCATTCAATTGAATATTTCGCCTGGTATGTTGTAATTAACATGAACGTTGTTTTTTCATTTATTTTTTTGTGTGTGTTTTTTCGGTTTTTCCCAGTGACTAAGTCATTTTTTCGCAAGATGTTCAGATTGTGTAGAAAGGTGCATAGGAAAGAAATAAAAAAGGAGTGTCATAGTGCCTGATAGTTGTATGTAAGGTTCAAAGTTATGAAGATAAGTGGTAGAGAATTATTATATTTTTCATTAAGTTAACAGACACAGCGTTACTGATTTCCCATCCAATTTAGCCCTGATAGACATAATTTTTCTATGTTTATAAATATATGTATATATATATATATTATAGGTATTCGCATTCTTTTTAGTATTTAGAAAGAGATAAAGTAAGAAAAAGACAGCTATTGAGACAAAAGTCCAAGACAGAGAGAAAATGAAGGCAATGGAGTCAGAATGAGGCAAAGAGAGATAGGTAAACAGGGAGAAAAATTAAAGTGAAAGGAAGAGAAAAAGAGAGAGAGAGAGAGAGAGAGAGAGAGAGAGAGAGAGAGAGAGAGAGAGAGAGACGGGGGGAGAGAGAGAAAGAGAGAGAGAGGGAGAATGAAAGACAGAGACAGACGGAGAGAGAGGTAGATAGCCAGTTGGTCAAACTCAGTTAAAGCTTGAAAGTGATAGGAATGAGCAATACGACGAGATAAAACCATAGTTAGAGGGCAGAACGAGGAACTGTCTACAATAATGTTTGATTGTTGATACAGGTCAATGAGAAGTCTGAAATAAATGATTTAGTCCTGTAAGCCGTAAGCATGGTGTCAAACTCTTTAACATAGAGAGACCGTTTTTATCAGCGCAACTATATATCATAGTTAATGACAAAATATCATAAAAGTACTCGTATCAAATCCAGGCCTATAGGCACACATAGGACAATTATACATGTATGTTGCAAAATAAGTTGGGAATTTTTTTTTTTAATTTACACTTTAAAAGATGAGGATAGTTAATTAAAAATGCAATTTCAAAATTTAAAAAAAAATGGATGAGCCTTCTCCAGCGTTCCATGTAATAAACAGCTATGTTAAGTAAATAAAACACAGAGGGAATTAGTAAATGAAAGCAATGAAGATCACCTGATAAGGAATGTTGTGCTTATACTCTTCCTTAATACAGAGCTTAAAGAGGAAGCTACGTGGTATTCTTGTACCAACAGATGGCTTCTCTCACAGTTTGTTTAGATCAAGAGGACTGCTGGTGAAAGAAGGAGACGAAGAGGAGGAGGAGGAGGAATTCCAGAAGAAGAAAGCGGAGCTTGACAGAAAGACAAAAAGGAGAGAGAGATGAGGAGGAAGAGAGATAGAGAAAGAGAGAGACAGAGAGGGTGAAGACGGAACTTGACATGAAGACAAAAAGAAGAGAGAGAGAGAGAGAGAGAGAGAGAGAGAGAGAGAGAGAGAGAGAGAGAGAGAGAGAGAGAGAGAGAGAGAGAGAGAGAGAGACAAAGAGGGAGAAAAAGAGTTTGATATAAAGACGAAAAGGAGACAGAAAAAAGCGAGAGAGAGAGAGAGAGAGAGAGAGAGAGAGAGAGAGAGAGAGAGAGAGAGAGAGAGAGAGAGAGAGAGAGAGAGAGAGAGAGAGAGAGAGAGAGAGAGAGAGAGAGAGATCGTATTGATTTAGCCGGTAAATGAGAGAACATGATGAAGCTCAGACTTTTCTTATGGCCAGGAAGGTAAAGACTGTGACAACCAAACTCTGTGAATGAAACCCAAAGCCGGTGTAGCCAGACTTTTATTATTTTATCTAAGCACCGAATTCAGACCGAAGCAAAGGTGAGGCGATAGGATCTTAATGTTGAAGCAGCAAAGAAACAATATACGAGTCCAATCATAATTTGGCCGTGGATCATTAAATTATAAAAATCAATAACGGGGGTATTGCTGGGTTAGAAGATCGGCCGTGAGACAGTTATCATTTCGATGACATAATTATTTGACTTTGACCTTTGCCTAAAATTGTTCTCCAGGGCTTAAGAGTGCACTTTTAACACATCTGTATAAAACCACTTAATTGTGAAAAGGGGCGGAAACCAAGTCATTCTCATGCTTTAAATCAATGGAAATTGTTCAGTACCTCTCGGACCTTAAAGAGGGGAATGTACAATATATCGAATGACTATCAGCGTAACATTGCATAAAACCGGATTATCAACAATGTTAAGAAGATTTCTTAATTTTGGAAAATTTACTAAAATACTATCTGCATTGCTCAATGTACATCATACTACCGTTTTCGTGGTTTAATAATTTTAACACAAAATATTAGTTATTTCAGATCTAGGTACTACGGTAATGAATTAATCTAATCTGCCTTAAAAGCTCTCCAGAACAGTAACGCCATGTACCCATATCTTATTAAGACACTTGAAGACAAAGCGGGGGCGAATATTCTGATGTGGTCCTCCATTGGATTTCCGAGGATTGTCAAATCCCGAGCTATAGAGGAGGAGACAATCTAACCAAGCAAGGGAGCAAAATTGGTACATTATCACACAGAAATATCCTCAGAAGAAACAGATACACTGATAGAGGCAAAGGACATATTTATCTAAAAATTCCCAACTTTCCTTGCAGGCATGGCCACGAAACAACAGTACTGAACTTGTACTTCAAAACTGTCGCGACTACTCTTTACAGAGACACTGCTTCTGGCAAAAGACACGACACATTCCTAATCCCAAACCTAAATGTCACTCTATATAGCTTAAGTCTGCACTCAATGTTTCTTCGCTGTTCTGAGTGATAGGGGTGGCTCACTACTGGAAGAAAAAAACCCCAATCATTACATAACAATTTTTTCTATATTTATCAGAATGTTAGAGGCCTTTCTCATTTGGTACCTAGAAATGCATGACTGCATTAAAGACACATTAATTCAAGTGCTTTAACGATCTCTATTGAGATTTCAGCAAAAGCTCTCTTTTTATAATGGAACAAATCTGATAAGATTGTTCAAAGGATATTTTACAAGGCACCATTCAAGTCGATCAACACTCAGTTGAGTATGGAAAAAAGCGGTAGATGTTCTAGGTATTAACTTGATCTCACGGTATTTAGTTGGACCGCTTGCAATATTCGTTTGACCTGGACCCCTACACTTGGCTCCAGGCAGAAGACACCTTGTGAGAGACAGATCTCCTTATAGACATAACAGGATGTCGGGAGAGGAGCACGGACTAACAAGCCCTAACGATCCTGGCCTGAGATGCCTACAAACAAGCCCTACAAACCAAGCTGTGGTGTCGAACAGTAACTGTTTATATCCGTATTATTTTATATTTGAGAGTTAAGGTGCAAATTAGAAGACGCCAGATGTATAGATATTACATAAGGAGAGTTGTCTTCGTTCATAGCTCAATTTTCAATAAGAAAAGCAAAAAAAGTAAAGTTTTAAAAAAATGGGAGACCGAAAATGTTCTCCCCTCACTATTATTCAGTAAGATTGTTTATGTATAGAGAAATATTGTTAAGGAAATGAAGACAACAATTAATCACTTTCGTATTTACTTTTTATGAGGTAAAGTGCATCTTATCCCTAATATTCCCCCCCCCCCCCACCCCCTCCCTTTCGCCCTC
This sequence comes from Elysia crispata, assembly GCA_033675545.1. NCBI lineage: Eukaryota > Metazoa > Mollusca > Gastropoda > Plakobranchidae > Elysia > Elysia crispata. The sequence continues at coordinate 552,052 of JAWDGP010001078.1, read as the reverse complement.
TTACCTCATCCTCTCAGATACGCACTTCTACCCGCGCTCCCCCCCCCCCCTTCCTCTCTCTCTCTCTCTGTCTGTCTTTCTCTCTCTCCCTCTGTCTCTCTTTCTCTCTTTCTTTCTCTCCCTCTCTCTCCATCTAGCTCTATCTAACTATCTATCATTCTGTTTGTTGTCTGTCGGCCTACCTTTCCATATTTTCCCCTCTACCTAGCTCTCTCTTTTTTTCCCTCGTTCCCCCGCCCTTTTCCCCTGTCTTTTTGTCTCTCTATATCTTTAGTTATGTCTAAATAATCTTTGAACAAGCACTGTATCATAAATGATGCAAAAAAAATTAATCCTTTTAGTTCGCCTTGGCAGCACACTATTTCTATGTGTTAGCTCTCTTTGAAATATTTATATAAATAAAAGCTTACGTCTTTTCAAAGTTAATGAATGGAGTTCAAAAACAAAACCAAAAAAATGAAAGATGAGATAGAAAAGCTTAATGAGGGGCTTATATACATTGGTCCTTTGTCTCTCGTTACCTGTAGGAGCCAGGTTAGGATATGTTAGGACAATTATTTATGATGAAAGGACTCAAACTTTCACCCCTTGCAGGTGAAATAAACTGTTACACCAGTTTCCGCAACCTACAAAACCCTTTCATGTGCCAGTAGGTTTTCGTTGTGAATTCTTTGCTGTTGTGTTGTGTATGAATTATGCTCACAGTTCATCCATCCCCCCGGCCGACAGAGATTCAGTGTTAGAGGGGTTTGCTCTTGACAACCTTAAAGATTGATCGATTTAAACTGACCTCTCGCAATCTATCTGAATTGCAACTTTATAATCTAAGTTTCATAGGCATCATTTTAGTAAAAGGAAACAAGTTAAAAAGTCCTTTCCGAGTTTGAAGAAGTGGGACGTTGTTTTTTTGTTTTTTTTTTATAAAATAAATGATGTAGCGGATATGTAGAAACTATGTAGCTGAAACCTTGAGCAACGTTGTGAAACGTTCACAGTTTAAACGCAAAGTTATAGTTGCTATTGCTCCATACTGCAATTATATAAATAATTATTGCTTAAGTGGATTGTTCCGCTTCGTACACACTATATAACATGTATGATTTTAGAGCAATAAAGTCTGAAGATCAGAATTGTCAAAGAGGCAAATCATAATTACTTATCTCATCCAATTCCTAAGAATGATAGGAACATTGTGCTTATTTCCAACATAAGATGTATTCATAATAAGGTTGTTTAAACGCGTGGAACTACATTATACCAACCACAGCGATGGGATACTTCGAAGAGTTGTGGACATTTCCTTTAAAGATCATGTTAATGGGGAAGTGAGGAAAAGAATTAGACAATCGATATGGATTTATGAGGATCTTCAGCCCCTAGAACAAAAAGCAAACTAAAATAACATGAGCACATTTGGATTAACAGGTCCGGACTGGCACAGAATGATGACCCATGTAGAGCACGGTGCAAGGTAACAGACGAGTGGAGGAAGGGGCAGGCACGAATAGACGAGTGGAGGAAGAGGCAGGCACGAATAAACGAGTGGAGGAAGGGGCAGGCACGAATAGAGACAGGAAAACAACTTCAAAATAACATGATGAGCAGGTTTGAAGTGAAATGTGGGTCTCCGTGAGGCTGACGATATTGAGGGACAGAGGAAAGACTGTTGTCCGATCCTTGTCGGTTTTCAAATGGTCATCTGTTAAGCTGGGATGAGTTAAGGCTGTTAGTTACCTGAGCATTACGCGAAGTGCAAGCCATGCAAACATTGAAGATCAAAACTCCCATTGAGGTGAAGAATAACTTTTGTCTGCCTTGCTCACCTACAAAGCGAATATATTTTATAATGCACCCGAGTTTTATTGTCATGCAATGTCGAGTCTTTTCACCTTCTAGTACGATTGGGTGGAAGCAGTGATCTATTGGGTGGAAGAGCAAACAAAGAGAGGCTACTCGCGCAGTAGTTCATCTCCTGGGTTTACAGTATCCATGACAGGGTTATCTGCCGCTTGTTTTGCCTTCAATAGCGCATACATTTGCCCAGGTAGTCTAACGCGGGTACTTTCACAGGAATGGTGTGAGGGAGAGGTAGGGGCGGGTGAGCATTTTTATTTATTTTTTTTTAGACATGAGGGGAGGAGGGGGTGGGGGGGCGGTGAAAAGAGAAGGGGTAAATGTATGTGACGCAGAGGATGAAATTCTTGACTACTAACTGGCAATATGTTTATGGTGCTCAAGTTCAGAAACAACGGGATAATGAGGCAAATTTCGTCAGCTTTGTTCGCGTGGCTTCCGATTGGAGCCAGCTTGAAGAGGTGGATCAGAGAGAGAAAGAAGAAACAAAAACAAAATAAAAAATCTCGCCCCTGGTTTTCCACTAATTATTGTCTTCGGAAAGTGGCGCGGGATAAAAATAAATCTCGTCTAAAACATATTGCAGTGAGAAATTTATCTTTGAACTATCAAGAGAGATTCTTCGAGAATTTAGATGTAATGCCACCAACGAGATAATGATGTGATTTGGAGAGTTTACAGCGGGAAGAGGAAAACACTTGGCTGGCCCTTCAGCAGTATTTATAAACGGAGGCTCATACAAGCTGGATGGTTCTGCTCAGGTCTGGCCATGATAGATCAACCTGACAGAATTAGGGCCTTAAAGACCAGAAAATAAAAAAAAAATACATATAAAAATGAAAGATAAGGTTTATATCATGAAAACGATCTTTTAAAAATTTGATGGGAGGTTATTAACTGTCTATCTCTAATATGTTATACGCATAATTATTTTCAAAAATATTAATAATACCTATTTTCATTCACTAATGTTTTGATTAAAAATTATGAGGAGCAATTTTGCTTAAGTAATTTTTTTTTTTTTTGTTATAATCATCGTTATAAGAAGAAAAAATAACAAGTGATGTGTGTGGAAACTGTTCCTTTTTATCTTTAAAGCCGTTTACAAAAGACTTGCATTGAAACACACACACACACACACACACTCACGGACAAAGTATTTAAGGGCATAAGACCTTTCTGAAATTATTAAACAGGCTCAATATTCAATATCTTTATTATCCATCGTTCTAAAAGCTTTTCATGTGCAATAAACTAATAATTATGCGAACTCAAAAAAAAAAAACAAAAAAAAAAAAACAAACAATCTCTTAAAATTATCAGATAAATTGCTTGTCCTTCATCGGACCCTGTGGAGAGTAACATATCGTAAACAAATTTAATGACACAATTGTAAACCTTCATACCACCATTGATTGTAAATCTTAAAAGCGCCACTTGTAACCTCAATTCTTCTAAATCGGGTAAAACGCACCGTAAACATTTTATCTTTAACTTGGAATTAATTTTCTGAAAATTGGCGTATATAACTAGATAGTTATAAATTGAGAGTTTAATTGTCCAAGGTTGTTCCTTTTTAGTTGATTATATCAATTTCAAAGCATTCTGACTTTACGGAGCATCATTGTTTGCCAGTTGCAGCTGGTCTTCAAAAATAAGAAACTAAATATTTATATAGGAGAGACCTCAGAGAGATTTATCAATTGGAAATGTTAAACTAAACTGGATCCAACGTAAATTATATCTTCATTCATCGTTAGAGGGGCAACATTAGAATGGGAATCTGATACAAGAGAAAGGTGAAAAGAGATGGAGGCAAGATCTCAACAAAACAGAAAAACAAGAAGAAAAGAAGAAAAAAAAAAAGCATCATTGTGTTTACAGTTGTACACTTGAGGCCGCTTTACGTTGCGAGTTGTATGTTCTTGATGGTGGGCGACCTGGGTCAGAAATAAAATTAGATATTCTCCTGGACAAAGGGATTTTACCTGATGTAAAATGTGATAATAGTCCAAGCAGGTTAGTGAAGATGCACATGACACTATTTATACGTAATGTGGTACCAAGAGAAATGAGGGGAAGGGGGCTAGAGATCACTTTAAGGACTACGATTGTTGTTGTTATTATTATTATTATTATTATTATTATTATTATTATTATTATTATTATTATTATTATTATTATTATTATTATTATTATTATTATTATTATTATTTTTTTTTTTTTTTTTGCTTTCTTTTACTACACTCAAGGTTACAAAACAATACATCAGAAAAAGGTATAAAACGTTACCCCTGGCTAAAGCATCAAGTGGATGTTGCGGTTGAAGAAAAAATAGAGATGAGGAGTTGTGGTAAATTGAATCTTTCGACGTTATGTTCGTAGAACCTTTTTCGATATTGTTGCCCTAGCGAAAATATAGAAGAAATAAGCTTTTAAACCTTATTTGGATCGTTTTATTATTGTGAATTATATGTTTTCAGAAATGCTTGTAAGAAAATAACTATTTATAATTGGAAATATTTCATTTATTAGTGTAATAAATCTCTTTTTTTTTTCTGCTTGTTTTTATGAGTTATGGTTTTATGACTTACAGCAGCATGCATTATTTAACTGCAGTGGATAAATAACGGTGGAAGAGAAATTCTTGTATTTTTTCTTTTCCTTTCTTTTTTTTTTTCCTTTTTTTTTTTTTTAAATTTCGGATACATTCGATCTAGCAGGTAAAACTGCATACAAACGGCTTTATCTTCCATATTTCAAGAGTCGGGGTAATTAAAGTGTGAGCAGAAAACTTTTAATTTCAGGAAATGCACGACCTTATTCCTGATAGCAACATCAAACAAAAGTAGCACAGATAATAAGTTTATGGTCACCTCAATATCTGATGAAAACAAAGAAGAAACAAACTTCCAATCGGCTTTTCAATCTGCGCGTATTTTATCGATATTTAGATATCTTTATCGAAAAAAGCAAAAACACATATCGATATTTTGCAAACTATCAGGTGAGATTATCTAGTGCTTGCTAATGAAGCTTACTGATAATTAATGAGTTTAGATTAGTGAAAATTTCGCAAATTTAGACAAAATTGATGACTCGACTCTTTCGCTTGGGTTTTGGGGATTTATCAAAAAGTGAAATCAAAGTTAAGTAAATTGTGTATAGTGAATTTTATATTGATGATATAGAGAGAACAGGCATAAAGGGAAAGAAAAACTCAACATAAATAGCGGAAGAAAGAGATAAATAAATTTAAAAGCTTAGGAAAGGGATGTTAAAGTACAAACTATTATAGAGAAGGGGCTCGGCATTTAGCGAAACTTCATAATTAAGATAAAGAATCGAAGAGAGAGAGAGAGAGAGAGAGAGAGAGAGAGAGAGAGAGAGAGAGAGAGAGAGAGAGAGAGAGAGAGAGAGAGAGAGAGAGAGACAGACAGACAGACAGACAGACAGACAGACAGACAGACAGACAGACAGACAGAGAGAGAGGGGGGGGGGGGGGCGGGGTCACAAGAAACATAGAAAAAGGTGAAAGCAGATAGAAACCGAAGAAGTGAACTTAGCTTGGCGAGAAACAGGAGCCACAGGTAAAGTATGATTTCGTGTTTGTTCATTGTTTATGTTATCACAAGTTCGTTTACCTATCATGTCTACATGGCGTATATCAACTTTTCGCCAGGTATACATCCTCTCCTTCCCCTTCCCCCATCGCCACCTTCTCCTTTCTTTGGGAACACACACACCCACACACCTGACCTCACTTTCACCTTCCTCTCCATCATGGTCGAGAGACGTCGCCCACGCATGCGCACTCTATAAAAGCGTAACGCAGGAAAAGAAAGAAAGATATTAATGGTCTTTAATATGCTTCTGATTGTGCTTCGTATTTGAAATAATAATTCCCAGATCTATTTTAATATTACCTTCTGGTTTGCACTTTGAAAATCCTACAAACTGTAAAACTAATACGTGATATTGCTCTCTCTGTCTGTCTGTCTGTCTGTCTGTCTGTCTCTCTCTCTTTCTCTCTCTCTCTCTCTCTCTCTCTCTCTCTCTCTCTGAATATAGAAATAAAGAAAGCAGTCAAACAACGTTAGAGGCTGAGACAGACGAAGCTAGATCTAAGGATCTAAAGATGCAAGTGACTGAAAATAAAGAAACAATTAGTATAGAAAAATCAACCATGGTTGAATTTTCTATACTAATTCTCTCTCTCTCTCTCTCTCTCTCTCTCTCTCTCTCTCTCTCTCTCTCTCTCTCTCTCTCTCTCTCTCTCTCTCTCTCTCTTTCGCTTACACACTCTTTCTCTCATCTTCTCTCTATCACTTTGTCCTCTTTTTCTTCATGATTTCTTCCTTTATTTTGCTTTTCCTCTGTCTCTTTCTCTTTGACTGTTTGCTTGTCTTCATCTGTCATTCTGGTTAAATACCATTATGTCTAGACCTAGGTCTGCCTTCATGCCTGTTTCCATCTCTTGTTCTTGCTTTTGTTTTTGCTGTATCTGTATACCTGTTTATTCTTCAAAGAATAAAGCAAACTTTTTAAAATCCAGTCAATTAATCGAGCAAGCCATGTGTTGAAATTAAATCCACCTGTCTATATCAATCTTCCTATATCACTCATGATCATTTTGATAAATTACTGGTTTGCAGTTCTATTTTTCATATGCGTGTTTTTATTACAAAAGTTATTACAATTGTGATCTGAACATGATAATGAGGGTTGTTTCTTTTTTCTAGCATAGCTTGTAGTTCCTTAATTGCTTCAAGATAGGCAAGAATTTTCAAAATCTGGGCAAATTACAAAGATATAATTGCAAACTCAGATTGTCCTCAAGAAAATTAAATCTAGTTGAAGCAACTTACTGAACTCTTATCAACCTAGAATAATCAATGATAAATCCATTTCCCTCGCGATTTTTTTTTACTATATAATTTGATAATATTCCTGCCAGTAATGTTTTCCACGATAAAATTATGTGTGTGTTTCCCCTTCGAGTTTTCCTTATCCCTTGCTCCTGTTCTGTCGATTCCGAATATTTTTCCAAGAGCTCTATTTTCTCTCGACGGTACTACTGCCAAGCCGGCGCAATAAACTTTGATATACAAAATATGCAGTAAATAAGAAGAGCTAATAGTTTTGTAAAATCCAAAGCCGTTTACCGATTTTTTTAAAACTATCATTACTATGTAGGTTTCAATAACTGGCTAAGAATTCCCACAAGGCAGTGCACTTTATGCACTTATGGCGAAAAGTCAAAGCTTTCTAATAAGCGTTTGAAAAGGATCTAAAAAAATATTGGAAAAGTACAGAATTATGAGCTGAATTATGAGTCAAATGATATTCTTCAAAATAGCATTGATCGCTCTGAATAAAACCACAGTGTCCCTCAGTCTGACAGTCTGAAAGAGTGTGAACGCAATTCTGTAATTTGAGAAGCCTCGACACTGAATTGTCGCCTAATCTTGCACGAAACCACGCATGCTCAACTCATCCAGTCGGACATGCGTACTGGAGCGCCATTCATCAAATGAAATGATTGGCTCGCTGCAATCAAAACTCACTTTTCGATTCCATTTCGGCCTGCTTGTGATCTGCCCTGCGGCTCTTGAGGGTGTGGGCTGGTAGGAGAGAGAGAGAGAGAGAGAGAGAGAGAGAGAGAGAGAGAGAGAGAGAGAGAGAGAGAGAGAGAGAGAGAGAGAGAGAGAGAGAGCATTCGTATTTGCCCTGCACTCGATTAGAGAGGACAAAATGAAAAGCCATCTCCAGAAATGAGTTGGCCCAAAGCGAATTCAAGTGCTGTTAAATTTATTTGTGAATTGCTCTCTCTACTGCCGCTAGAAACGGAACTCGTTTTCAGGTTTATAGGCTAAGGGCAATAATGTTTCTTTTTTCTTTCTTTTTTTTTTTTTTTAGATCTGAAGCATTCATTCTTTTGTGTGGATTTGAGAGTTATCTATTTGTGAGCTTCTCTCCTCTCTGCCGATAGAAATGGAATTTGGTTTCGTTTGTGTTTTGTTTTTTCAAGCTTAGTGCAATAATGCAACATGCGATAAGATTTTCTTTTCATCTGTGTAATGTGTGTACGAGTGTAAGAGAATGGGGAAAAAAAGGTAGAGAAGGGGGGTGCTGATGTTTATCCCATAGAGTTCATTTCGGATCTTACATAAATATGGTTGTTCAATTTCTATATTATTTTGCTCCATGACGAGTAACCTGTTGTCCTCATGTCCTCAGTGCTCCCTGCCAACAGATATGATCATCAGGAACTTGACGCAAACATTAAACCCATCCCAGAAAGCACTCTTTCCTATTTGCTTCCTGAAAAAAAATTATTTACCTGCAAACATGATTTTTGCCATTTTTTTTTTAATCACAAGTTCATCAAAATCTAATGATAATCAGTTGTTTACTTTTCGGTGGTTTATTCTTATGTTTTTCGTACGTCGTACTGAAAAATGATTTTTTTTTTTGTTAATTTTTTCATAAACGATTTTAACATCTGGATCTTAATGCTATTCAGCCAGTGAAATGTATCTTCTTGTTTATGCGAATAATTACACACATTCTGGAATAGCTCGACCTACTGTCAGGGAAGGTAATTAATTTGAAGAAGAGGAGGGCTGGAATTTATACAAACACGATCAGTGTAAAGGAAATCCTCAGTTGGGATGTTTTGGTTAATAATGTATCAATCTGTCCAGAGAACTGATTCACCTGGCTGCAACTGGTTTCTGAGGGCGCGCGTGCTGCCTAGGTCGGGAGCGCGTGCCGGCGTTGAGGTTATGTTTACATATACATAATCCGGTAAGGAGGGTTGGAAGGTAGGGAGGGAGGGAGGGAGGGGTGATGAATGGTAGAGAGAGGACGGAAGTCAAGGGTAGAAGTTAGAGACGTGTCAGAGGTGAGAGTACATTTAGAAGTTAATAAATGTTCTATATAGACTGTTGGAGGGAGGGTGAGGGCGGGAAGACAGAGAGGGAGAGTGAGTGAGAGAGAGAGAGAGAGAGAGAGAGAGAGAGAGAGAGAGAGAGAGAGAGAGAGAGAGAGAGAGAGAGAAAGACAGCCCATAAAGAAAAGAAAAGAGACGTGACGAGAAAAAAAAAAGGCATCCCTTCATCTAAACAATGTCTCTCTCTCTCTCTCTCTCTCTCTCTCTCTCTCTCTCTCTCTCTCTCTCTCTGTGTGTGTTTCTCTCTCCCCCTCCCTCCCTAATATCATTTCTTTCTCTATCTATTTCTCAGCGTTCCCATTTATTAATTTAAGTTTTCCTCCTCCACTCATTGTGTTTTTTAACTTCCTCTCTCTCTCTCTCTCTCTCTCTCTCTCTCTCTCTCTCTCTCTCTCTCTCTCTCTCTCTCTCTCTCTCTCTCTCTCTCTCTCTCTCTCTTAATTTCACCTCTTTTTCTATTCCGATTTCCTTCTCTTTTTCCATTGTCTTTCCTCCTCTTTCTATTGTCTCCCTGATTGTCATTTTTTTTTCTCGTCACCTCTCTTTTCTTTTCTCTCTCTCTCTCTCTCTCTCTCTCTCTCTCTCTCTCTCTCTCTCTCTCTCTCTCTCTCTCTCTCTCTCTCTCTCTCTCTCTCTCCTATATCTCCTTTCTTTTGTCATCTTAAAACCCGAGAAAGCTAATTAATTCCCACAGAAGACAAGTCGACTGAAATTAATGTCCAATCCTTAATGAATTTAGGCGGAGCAAAACCGTCCCATTGCTCTTTCATCTGCGCCACTCACCATGACCTGAGGGAAGAATTGTTCAATAAAGTTTGACCCGAATCTCTTTACCAACCTGGCAGACCCAAAATTCACTCCTAATTCCACTCAGTCCATTGCAAATAGTATTACACTGCCGGGGGGGTCATCAGATATATTTATAGCTGCGCATACGAGTATAGAGAAAACTATACTTCATCAAAAATAAATAAAATTATGAAAATAAATTAAGTAAATCTGTTGACATGGATTTCAAAAATTGCTTTTTAACTAGGGTTTATTTGCTGATTTCTTGAGGATGCTTAAAACAATGAAGATAGAGTAAAGGTTTAAAGGACGCAAATTTTAAAGTTGAAATCTCTTGGTCAGGTGTGCCATATAGTTTTTATACATTTATTCTTATTTTATTAAGTTTACATACATTCGAATGAGTAAAGAGGAAGGATTGGGGGAAGAGAATGCGAGAGGTGGGAGGGTTTTTTTTTTTTTTGTGGGGGGGAGATTAAATTAAGATGTTTATCCTCTTTAGTATGTGGAAAGAAAAGAAAATGGAAAACAAATTTGCTTTATTTTAAGTTTTGGCATTGAGCACTAATAAAAATATCAACGAAAAAAAAAACAATTATTAAAGATTGTTGCTTTTTTAACCATTTCAGTTTTCGCTTTTTTATCGAGATAAAATAACTGTTACGTAAATAGAATGCAATTATTTTTGTTACGCAAATGAAATAGGGTCAGAAGAAGAAAGCCCAGGTTGAACTCAGACACAGGTAAAAATGTTTTACGTGGAAAAAATGATTCCTATTTGAAGTTACCTTATTTTGGTCTGCCAAAAATAGGGAATCGTATTCACATGTGGTGTCTGCAATTATTATAACTAAGATAATACTAGCACATTTATTTTTGATTCAGGGACATTCTACTTGGCGCACTTAGTTCGGTGACACTCTAGAAATTCCCATTACATAGTTTATCCAAAAAATAATAATAACAAAAAAAAAAAAAAAAGAAAAAAGAAAGAAAGAAAGCAAAAGAAACCTGACGTGGACGGTCGCAATTATTAAGAATCCAGACTTAGATAGAAAAAGATATATATATATATATATAATAGACTGAAAACGTCTAATACATTTCATTCCTCATACAGCCACAACAAACACGATATCATTATCAGCGATAGGTTGGTCATGGTTTATATTTTCGTTATGCTCTCTCTGCTTTCTTCCTTTTTTACAGGACACGAACTCCGATTTTACCGTGCTAAGGATGATTGCTTTACCGCTTGGGAGATTGCCGAAATCAAAACAAAGTTTTGCTTTATATAGCATCAGTTCTTTAAGCATATCGAGGAGTTTGTACTAAGTTCTAGTTCTAAATCTCCGTAGCCTGGCATGGGGCTGTACAATCATACAGATCAGTTCTTTCTAGCCTGCCAAGAGGTTATAGTATACCCAGATCAGTTCTCTGTAGCTTGGCAAGAGGTTATAGTATACCCAGATTAGTTTTCTGTAGCTTGGCAATAGGCTATACTATCACCCAGATCAGATCTCTGTAGTCTAGCAATAGGCTATACTATCACCCAGATCAATTCTCTATAGCCTGGCAAGATGCTGTATTATTAACCAGATCAATTCTTTGTAGCCTGACAATAGGCTATACTATCACAAAGATCAATTCTCTATAGCCTGGCAATAGGCTATACTATCACCCAGATCAAATCTTTGTAGCCTGGCAAGACGCTATACTATCACCCAGATCAATTCTTTGTAGCCTGGCAATAGGCTATACTATCACCCAGATCAATTCTCTATAGCCTGGCAAGATGCTGTACTATTACCCAGATCAATTCTCTGTGGCCTGGCTAGAGGCTGTACTGTCACCCACATCATTTCTTTGTAGCCTGGCAAGAGGCTGTGCTATCACCCAGGTCACTTGTAGCCTGGCAAGAGGCTGTACTATCACCCAGAATACTTCTAGCCTCGCAAGACACTATTCTATCACCCTGATCATTTGTAGCCTGGCAAGAGGCTGTACTATCACCCAGGTCACTTGTAGCCTGAAAAGAGGCTGCACCATCAACCAGATCATTTGTAGCCTGGCAAAACGCTGTACTATCTCCCAGAATACTTCTAGCCTGGCAAGAGGCTGTACGATCACCCAAATCACATATATCACGGGAAGAGGCTGTACTATCACCCAGAATACTTCTAGCCTGGCAAGAGGCTGTACTATCACCCAAATCACTTGTAGCCTGGCAAGAGACTGTACTATCACCCAGAATACTTCTAGCCTGGCAAGACACTATTCTATCACCCTGATCATTTGTAGCCTGGCAAGAGACTGTACTATCACCCAGAATACTTATAGACTGGCAAGAGGCTGTACTATCACCCAAATCACTTATAGCCTGGCAAGAGACTGTACCATCACCCAGAATACTTATTGACTGGCAAGATGCTATATTAGCACCCAGATCAATTCCCTGAAGCCTGGCAAGAGGCTGTACTATCATCCGGATCAATTCTCTGTAGCCTAGCAAGATGCTGTCCTATCACCCAGAATACTTCTAGCCTGGCAAGACACTATTCTATCACCCTGATCATTTGTAGCCTGGCAAGGGATTGTACTATCACCCAGAATACTTATAGACTGGCAAGATGCTATATTAGCACCCAGATCAATTCCCTGAAGCCTGGCAAGATGCTGTACTATCACCCAAATCAATTCCCTGAAGCCTGGCAAGAGGCTGTACTATCACCCAAATCAATTCCCTGTAGCCTGGCAAGAGGCTGTACTATCATCCGGATCAATTCTCCATTACCTGTGTGGAGACTTACAAAAACTATGAAACTTAGGAGGATATCGCACTGAAATCCTATAACTTTTCACTTGGCAGAATACAATAAGGATGCAGTCCTAGTCGCAACAATGTTGAGCAATTCACCAATCTGTATCTTTCTGTCTGTATGTCTGTGTGTGCGGCAATCGATCTTTTTTTCTACCATCTTTATTTGGCACCCCATCTTTATTTGTGTTACCGTCTCTGTCCGTCTGCATGCCTCTGCCTCTCTCGTTCTCTCTGTCTCTGTCTCTGTCTCTGTCTCTGTCTCTGTCTCTCTATTCTCTCGTGATTTACATATATGTCAAATTCTCTTTTTTATACAATGCTTTGAAACTATCTAGTTTAAATCTAATCATTCTATTTTTAAAACCTTATTTTTCATCAATGATAGATTAGTCAATTAACAATTCACAATAACGAAAGATAACATCGTAAAATCGAGCAATATTGTAACACTCAACCTTCTTCAACCCCCTTCCCCCCCTTTTTTCCCGTCTCTCAATTGGTCCTTTGAAAATTTGACTAAAACAACATTAACATATGAAAAAAGTAAACAAACATATTTTTTAGACAGTATCCCGGGATGTTTTGCTTTTTAACGACTGTAAAAACATGTTGTTTTTTCCCCGCACGCTCCTTCTGGCAACAGATCCCAGCTGAGTCTTCTTGTGTGTCGACATGAGAACCAGATGGGCAGGTACAAGGCAGAGTAAAGCAGCAGCTCCCCCAGAGCCTGGCCCTGCTAGAGTTGCCTCCCATGGTGCTGCCCTGCTATAATGGCTCCTGGTTTCAGCGGTGTTCAATTAAAGACGTGTGGGAAACGTCAGCCTTCAGAAGCTCGGAGTCCCGAGCTCCGGACCACAAGACTTGTTGCAGGTTCCTGGATCTGTTTAGATTTTAGCCTGATACACCCCCAGGGTTGGACGCGGATGGCTTGCATTAGACATACCGGAAAATACTCAACATTTTGTCTTTTGTGGTGAACGTTTTTAACGCTGTATTTGTGTTTTTTTAAACGATTGAAAGTGAACGTTTTTCCTTTTCTGATATTTTTTCTTTTGTTTGTTGAAAATCTTTGGCGTTGCATCATGCTTGTCTTCTTCTTTTGGTTGAGATATACTTGTGTGTGTTTGTGTGTGTATATTTTCTGCTGCTGCTTTTGATGATGTTTCCCCTCTTATTTATGTTTTCGGAGTTTTCGTGTTTTTACTTTACTTTATATAACTCTCCTCTTTTCTCTTTTTTAACCCACTTTCTGTCTAAATGCACCCTCATAGATCAAAGAAGCTATTATTTTATCCTTGAAGTGAATTTTATATGACGCTTCTAATACATGCTCTGATATAAAGCAGGTCTCAACCTACGCCATTTACATGCATAAACACGGTTGTTCGGTTTTGCCGTGCTTTTAGGTTTTAGTTACTCAATGCTCGCATAAAAGATAAAGGCAAGTAGATGCACACTTGCATGAAAAACAAGGAAGTACATGCACCACGTAGCATCAGTCTTGTCCTGCCCATCAGCCTCGCATTTCGTGCAGGTTTGCAGGCTTATCTCTTTCCTTCAGCAGCTTGTTTGGATCACCATGTAAAATCCAGCCTGAGAGCAGGTTAGGGCAGGTCAGACAAGGACAGACCTCCCCCGCAAGCCTTTTCCTCTCACGTCTCTCCGGCTCTCTCGCCATCCACGATTCGTGACACTCCGAGAAACAACAACCTTGGGGTCAGGGGTCACGTCTCCGCTTTGGGGGCCGCAGGTAAGCACGTTTGTCAGAGACCACAAGAAATTCTAATTTATCCGGGGTCAGGGGTCAGGCGTTGGCACGTTTCTCTCTTTTAGTTTCTCTTAGTTTGAAGGCCTGTCTGCCTGTTTCTTTGAATCTTTATGACTCACTCTGTCTCTCTCTGTCTCTGTCTCTCCTCCCTCTCTCTCTCTCTCTCTCTCTCTCTCTCTCTCTCTCTCTCTCTCTCTCTCTCTCTTTTTCTCTCTCTCTTTCTCTCTCTCCCTCTCTCTTCTCTCTCTATCTATCTGTCTATCTCTCTCTCTCTCTCTCTCTCTCTCTCTCTTTGTCTCTCGTTCTCTCTCTCTTTCTCTCTCTTTCCCTCTCTCTCTATCTTTCACTCTCTCGCTTTCTCTCTTTCTCTCTCTCTCTTTCTCTCTCTCTCTCTCTCTCTCTCTCTCTCTCTCTCTCTCTCTCTCTTTCCCTCTCTCTCTTCCTTCCCCCGTGACTATGACACTGCTATGCCAACGCCTGAATCCCCTAATCAATTATCCCCAAATCTTACATTCTCACTCTCCGTGACTGCTGCGACGCTAATCCCATCACTCTCACTCCCAATCAATCTTTGGTTTGTGGTTTCCACTTCCGCTGGTTCTGCCTTATCTCCCAATTTAATGCCGAATCGTCACAGGCTCTCAAATGATGTGGAATTAGAATGGAGACAGAGAGAACCAAGAAAACTGTATGGCATGTTACGTTATTTAATGTCAAGTAATTGCTATTTTTAGAAGTATGGTTTTATTCGTCTTTAGAAAATAATATTGACAAGTGCGTCATTGATTGTCAACATCAAAGAGCTGATATCATGCATGCAACAAATCTAGAAATCTGTATGGTATGCTACGTTATCTTACGGCAAGTAAATGCTATTTTTGGAAGCAAAGTTCAATTTGTCAACAGAGATTGTCGATATCAACGAGCTGATGTCGCGCAACAACCATACCTGAACTGAACATATTTTTTTTTTCCTTTTATTTACTGACCTTTGTTGCATGGCTTAGACTCTACATCTTGACTTACAGAAAAACGATCTTAGCACATAGTACTCAATTCTAACGTTGTCCTTTGCTACTGATGAGAGAGTTGAAATAGTAGTAACATTCTCTGCTAGGCCCATTGAAGCAAACCTGTTGTTGATACTTATTCACAGTTGTTTAATGCTTTCCAATACTATCTCAAAGTGTTATAAGGGGACAAGCAAACCTGTTTTGATTCGTCTTTCAAGAAATTAAGATTGACATTGCAAATTCCTTTAATATCAACGTATATAGCCGATAGAAAGATAAGTTAAAAACTTCCTAGAGGTCTAATTAGAGAGCGGTTCTGAATGTTACTTTATTTTCTTTCTAATGCTTTTGGTTGCTTTAATCAAGACCGACACTGGAAAAACTTTGTGCGCATGTAACTGCACAAGTGATATCAAATAATAGAAACCATGTCGTTGAAGAATTTCACTAATGGATGGTGTTGTCCTACAATCATTAAAAATCAAAGATTGTATTTTGAATCGCAATAAGGGATAAGTTAGGTCCGATTTTACCAAAACAGGAATTTATTATTCAACACGCGCACTAAATTTTGATGTGCCAAATATAACATTTATTTTTTTTTACAGTTTTCATTGAAGCTCGAAAAGCTCAAAAATTTCCAAGACGTTGCTACTTCACAATGATCGGCGACTTCCATCTCCATGATTTTCAGCATCTGAGCCTTAAGCTCTCACAAACTCGATCTGCCTAACTGTCGAGAGAACTCCCCCCCCCCCCCTCCCCCCTCTCCCCTGCCCCTAGTGTGCGACCAGGTCCCAATTTTTGGACAGGTTGGAGCGCGGGTGGTTGTGTTCTAGAGCGCCAGGCTTGACATCGATACTCTCTGCGAGTTCAAGCCACAAGTTGCGCTGTAATCTGACTGTTCATCACTAGTGCTAAAACAGGCTGGTGATCATATTTATTTTGTGCGTGAGCAGGGGAAGGAGAAAACAATGAAAATCAATTTAAGAGATTAACCTGTAGTCTGAGCAGAAGTTTCCAGAATCCCGTATAAAGTTTTCAAGGGGTGCTTGCAGCGAGTCTGCATCTTTCGAAATTTCAAGATCTTTATAAAGGGAAACAAACCAACAATTTGCAACTACCATTAACTCGCCTCCCTTTGCAATCTGGAGGCATGTACAGAGGTTTTGATGTCTGCGCATTAGATAAGGAGGTGAAAATAAAAGGAATATAATTTTCTTAAATGCTAAGGGTCATCAAATACTGAGCTTTTCTTTTATTTACTGAATGCTAAATACTTACAGACGCTTTTATAGAATTTAAGGGTAACACTAGAAATGTCTTGTGACACAGGTAGTAAAAATAAGGCAGAAACAAAAGAAAAGCAAAAAATCAAACA
This sequence comes from Elysia crispata, assembly GCA_033675545.1. Classification (NCBI taxonomy): domain Eukaryota; kingdom Metazoa; phylum Mollusca; class Gastropoda; family Plakobranchidae; genus Elysia; species Elysia crispata. The sequence goes on along the minus strand of JAWDGP010001078.1, from coordinate 535,471 downwards.
AAAAGCAAAACAAAAAAAGATCATACTAAATTTCTAAGAATGTTTGCATGAAATGAAGTGAAGATTGGAGCAATAGTATATCATGCTGAATATTAAAACTCTGGTGTAGAACAGAACTCCATGTTCATATATGGACGTCACATGAATTGAAAATAAAACAGTTCAGCTGGTCTTGTGAGAAAACTGTGTCAACAGTGAAATTATCTTCCATTCTAAAGCTATCATTAACAATTCAGACCCTACATATAAAAGCACCAATAATTTATACTGCTAGATCATTGGTACAGCATAATTCAAAGACAATGAAAACATTTTTTTTTTCATTTTTAACTTTGAAGAGTAAATCTCTTTGTATATTTTTGCACCCCTTCGGCCTCTCTGAATGTTTTTTCATCTCTCTACTTTTCTTTCTTTTTTTTCTGTGCCCCTCCTTCTAGAATTCTGTAGTTTTCCCCACCATTCTGTTTTTCTCTTACTGATTTTTCTCTACCTGCATCTATCATATCAATTTATCCCTCGGTCTCTCTACCTCTGTCTAACAAACTACCTATCTATCAAGCGATATGTCTGTCTATCTGATTTTTTATTAAATCTAGACTCTATCTACCTCTTTCATCCTTGGATTGACATCGTTTTAAAATAAGCATTTTTTATCAGTAAGAAAAGCAACCAAGACTAATCTGTTATAAAAAGCAAATACCAAAAGCATGCTTGATCCTCTCGTAAATGAATAATTTATTTCACTCAATTAAACAATTTTTTTTAACAAGGGGAAACAACACGCATAAAATGAAGGGAACGCTTAGACTATGACAGCTAAAGAATTTTGCCTCCCTTTAAATGCTAACACAATGCTCAATAGGACAGCGTAATTTTTTTAGGCCGTGAGATCAAGCCGCCAAGTATCTATGCTTAAAGCATTAGAAGTAGAGAATTAAGAGAAGTAAAAAGGAAACAAATCAAAGATCTCCTAAATGCTACCTTTGATCTCTAGTGATAGTTTTTCATTTTGTTTTAAGCGCACCGAAAATTTTTTATCTTAAACGATGTCAGTACGCATGAAAAAGAAAAACATTTTTGAAAAACAGTCCAAGAGGACTTTTACAATGAGAAATGCCTTTCATTGCTAAATAAGGAACAATGATTATTATTTTGATTCAGCTACTGTAACTATGTGTATCCAAATCATTAGATGGAAAGTAAAAGTTTCCTCAGCAGTTAAAGTTCCTTCTTTTTTTATATACTTTTTTTGCCCCACTAGATGTCTCTATACATTCTCAACAGTAGACTAGAGAATGCAATATATTTTAGGGCGATGCTGTCCTGCCTCTCTTTTCTCTATGCATTGTTCAATAATTATTTCTCTTAACTTCTCTGATTAGTCTTTCACATTAATAGTTTCAGTAATGCTTATCACTCCATTAATTATTGTATGGAGTTTGATGTCCTTGTTGTTTCGTTTCATTCGAAAAAGTGTTTTCTAAATATATGAACAGATTCATCTAAAACTCAGCCTTTAACACATTCAAGATATTTTTAGATAAACCATTTTTTTAGATTAAATAAATTTTGGGACTTATCTTCAGCCTCTTTCATATTCTTGAGAAGCCAGGTAAAAACGAGAGTTCGTATAAATGAAGATAAGGGAATATTTTATGAGTTTTGTTGTTTGCAAAGACCTTTAAAATAGCAATGACGCCACACATTAATAATGGCCCCGTTGTAGCGGGCAATGAAGAGTTCGCATGCTCCGGACCTTGAAAACTTTTGAACTTTCACGCTAGATCTACATCACCCCATGATGTTAAGCGCTTTGTGATCGATTTAGTTATGCAGCACTTCAAGACGCTATTACATACATTTACAGGACTTTTTGGAAAGGACAAAAAATTGTTTGTTTTTGTTGTTGTGGTTGTTTTTTTCTTTCTAAATCTTTTTAAATGTCTGACCCAACCTTTTCTGTCTGTCTTTCTTTCTGTGTGTGTGTGTGTGTCTGTCTGTCTGTCTCTCTCTCTCTCTCTCTCTCTCTCTCTCTCTCTCTCTCTCTCTCTCTCTCTCTCCTCTATCTCCTCTATCTGCCTGCCCGTCTGTCTTTCTCTTTGTCTCTGTCTGTCTGTCTGTCTGCCTCTCTCTCTCTCTCTCTCTCTCTCTCTCTCTCTCTCTCTCTCTCTCTCTCTCTCTCTCTCTCTCTCTCTCTCTTTCTCAGTCTCTCTCTTTCTATTTATTTCTTTCCATGCCATCTCCATTTTTGTCTGTATATGTTTTTGCTTTCTATTGATCCGTTTTTTTCTTTGTCCCTCTGTCTCTGTTTCTGTCCCTGTCTGTCTATCTCTCTCTATCTGCCTCTTAATCTCGCTCTATAACTTTACATATACATACACACACATATGAATGCATGCATGTAGTATAATATACAAATATATATATATATATATATATATATATATATATATATATATATATATATATATATATATATATATATATATATATATATATATATATATATATATATATATATATATATATATATACATGTTTATATAATTAAGCGTATGGCTGTCTAGCCACGTATCGTGTTCTGTGTATAAGCTATCCACAATCCGAGTAATTCTGTGGACAACTTTTATTTATTGCGTTATCATATCAAATAAAAATGAAATATTAATCACTAAATTCTGAAACACATCTCTCAAAATGTATTAGTTGCTTTGGGACAGATGAAAGCATCCTCGGGCATGACACGATTAGGGAGATGGGAGATGATAATGAAGGTGATGCTCAGATGTTGACAATAATAATAATAATAATAATAATAATAATAATAATAATAATAATAATAATAATAATAATAATAATAATAATAATAATAATAATAATAATAATAATAATAATAATAATAATAATAATAATAATAATAATAATAATAATAATAATAATAATAATAATAATGGGAGTACTGATTACGGTAACGAGTAGGTCGAGGAACACGAGAAAAAGGAGAATGTCGATGATGGGTAGGATTATGATAAAGATAAATTGTTGCGATATTATTATTATTATTATTATTATTATTATTATTATTATTATTATTATTATTATTATTATTATTATTATTATTATTATGATGATGATGATGATGATGATGATGATGATGATGATGATGATGATGATAATGAGGATGGTGATGATACTTGTGATAATAATTTTGACGACAACGAAGACAAACAACCCCAAAATGTGAAGACGACATTCAAACTTTGAAATGTTATTGGAAAGGCGTAGTAGGAGACCAAGAAATCCTCCACATTTGTGACATTGTTCAACTCTGTGTTCGTCGGATAGCTAAACAAAGAAACCTATTTATATATGGAATCATGGGATAGGCAGGAATTTCTAGAACATTACGACGAATCATACAGCAAAGACTTTACTAAGTTAATCTAGATAGGCCAGTCGGAACAGAAAGATTAAGGCCACAAGAGTGTATACACTGGGCTGATTACACAGGCGAGTTGTAGACAGGCACAGGGAAGAGATGGGAAAGCGGCATCTGTGGAGAGAAAGAAATGACAACGGCTAGAGTTAGAGAGCTTATCTTGATCTAGATCTTATCTTCTACAGCAGAATCAACAACGACTGTTTTCCAAAGACGTTCGTCACATGGGTGAAAAGTTCAATTTCAATGCAGTTTAAAATAATAGTTACTAGGTTTTGATAAGAATCTTACTCTGCTGTTATTGTGCCTTATTATTTTTTTTTAATTTCCTGATGTAACTATGTCTAACGAGATGTGCAAAAAGATCTCTTTCTTTCTCTTCCCCAGCGCCCCTTCCCCCCACCTCTCCTTCTCTCTCTCTCTCTCTCTCTCTCTCTCTCTCTCTCTCTCTCTCTCTCTCTCTCTCTCTCTCTCTCTCTCTCTCTCTCTCTCTCTCTCTCTCTCTCTCTCTCTCTCTCTCTCGCTCTCTCTCTCTTCCTCTCTCTTTCTCCCTCTCATTCTATCTTTCTACCAATCTCTTTTTATCTTCTCATCGATTCATTTGCCTATCTATCTTTCCTTATCTATCTATTTATTTATCTATAAACCTATATATAATCGTGTCTTTTCTGGTCAAGGAAGACCAAACTAATCTAGGTGGCAAAACGTAGTTCCTAGTTCCTCCGAATTGTGGTCATAGTGTTAGCGCTAACGCTTTAACTTTTTTTTTTTTAATCTTTCCACAATAAGTTTCTTTCCCTTAGATATACCTTCACAAAGTGTGAGAAAGAATTCATCTTTCCCCCTCCCTCTTCTATCACTCCCATCTCCCCTTATAATCCACACATCCTAGATTCAATGAAATTCTTAAGACTCAGTGCCACCTGATCTTTTTCTTTTTTAATTGCTTTTCTTTGTATATTTCCGACCAGCCAAGTCTGCACTGATCACCGTGTGTTAAAGATTTTCCCGGATAATCTTCGAGACAGAAGCTGTTCATAAGTTGGGTGACAGAAAAGTGATCTTATGACATTACGCAATGACCTCCCTCTCCTCCCTCTTTCCTTTTCATCCTGTCCTTTGATGGGCCACTAACTATTGCTCAGGCTGATTTAAAATAGTTGTTTTCCTCGCAAAATCAACTCACATTCTTAATTTTATTTACGTGGATGTAGATACGAGTAGCCTTTGGCAACGATGGCAAAATCAAGAGTTGAACAATGTGATCTCTTAAATGATCAAAGTGTGTGAGTGGGAAGAAAAGTCGGTTAATATATATATATATATATATATATATATATATATATATATATATATATATGTATGTATGTATGTATGTATTGTTAAACAGTAATCTTGTGTGGTTTTGGGTAACTAGGCCAACACGGGCTGAAGTCTGCTATGTGTAAAATGAGCAGATGAGAGTGTGCAGCACAGAGTGAGCTGTGTGGTTCATGGTTCTTCCCCCTCTCCCATCTTCTCTTCTAACTCACACCATTGTTATCCCTAGGCGTGCACTGTCAAAGATAAAACCATCGGTATGTCACAGCTGTTACTGTTATTACCATCTTACAAGACAACAAGAAAATCAAATGCACACTAAAACACTCCATATACTCCTTATCTACCATGGGTCCTGCATTGCCAACTCCTCGACTCCCACCAAAATGAACTATACATTATGGTAGGTTCATATCTTTTGTTTTATTTTCCCTCTCGATGGGGTTTTAATGTCAAAGAGAAATTCTAATCAGGGGTCATATTGATGCGGTCAAGAAATATCAAACAATCCATCGACTGCATTTCTTACTTGTTACAAAATCGTGACAGCAATGTGGACAACCAAGGAGAAGCAAGTCTAAATCAGGTCTTGTGTTATGAGTGAAGCTCACTGTATTCCTAGAATATGGCGCGCAGCCTAACTGAGAACAAGATCCTTCTACGTTAATGCTCACCAGTAACCGCTTGACTTGCCATAGAGAACTCACCCACAGGAGGTCAAACCAGGCGACACACCAAAGTGGTGAGAAGAAAGTCGGGTGTGACCCAGGTAGTTAAATCATGTCATTTTAAGGCCAAATCAGTCACGAGAAAGAAAAAAAACCCAAAAAAACGAGACCTTTTCTTTGTACTTATCCCATTTAATAATTTCGATTTTGTGGCGGAACGCAAATTTAGTCTATCTACATTGAATGAGGTACAGATTTCATCCATACTGTTCTTTGTTTATTTCCTTTTTGAGTTATTTAGTTAGTTAGTGAGGACATTTTGCACCAACTAAACCAGTAAAAAATAGCCCTGTGTTTGCTGGAAGGAGGATATATCAGCAGTAGTGCTTACTTCTGTTTTTTATTAAGTTATGCTTTCTGATTCGACGACCTATGGCGGTATACACAGGTGATTTCGTGACTTGAGTTAGCTTTATGCCTTGTCAGACTAGTGCTAGAAGACAAGAGTTCCAATACAGTTATTGAGTACTATCGCCAGCGGATGTGAACATTTTTTAATCCAATTTTCTCCCCAAAAGCAACACTGCTAATTTCAAGTTTCATTCTCTGAAAAAAGATTTTCTGTACATCCTTCAAAGATGATGTTGTGACTGCCCTCTGTAGAAACGATAAAGTGGCTAGGTTCTTTCGTATGTGCACTTCATGCTTGAAATAATGCCAAGTTTCAATAAAATCATCCCATAGCCCATTTTTACATCAAGGCTGATAAGATATCCGTTTACAAGCAACTTACTCGACATTGTTGTCAAGAGAACCTGATAGAATTGTAAGGTCTCAGCCGCCAATAACAAACGACATAAAATGCTCTGAAATATGAGCTTTCCCAAAAACCTAAGTCACTTCATTTCACAGACCGCCGAGGAATTATCTTGCCCACTTAAAATATCCATATAGGAAAGTATTTCATTTCATTTGTGCAAGTCTTTCTCTTAAATTCGACAAGGTGTTACTTATGTGGTAAACCATTTGCCTAGAGCCCTGCAGCTCCACAATTCGATGGAACAGTTTGGAGTCTCACCTTTCTTTCCCTACCGTCGTTTAAGAAGATTTTAAGATGTGCTGAAAATCTCTATGACACCCTGCGTAACATTCAATGACAAATTTGGTTCAATATTAATTTTGAGGTGTCTTGTTGAGAGTTATGTTTTGCCTACAACCTACAGTGATCGGCCTCTATAGTATTTTTTGTGACAAGTACCTTTGGACAAGAATCAAAACAGCCAACACCTTCGTTTTAAAATGACTTCAGTTGTCAAGGAATGTAGGGCCAGACAGCCGTTTAGAGCCTACCTTCATTTACTTTAAATATATGAGGTTTTTGAAGCATTTTATTCCATCAACTCGTAGATGATCGATGTCTGAAACTAATAATTTACTTTGGAAGATCTTCCTAATGGGTACGGTACCTCTGCCATACTGAAGAGGGCTCTAAGAAACGGGCCGACTAATGAGCTGAGAACACACTCGATTCAAAATTTCAACACACCAGTATTTGCCATATAGAACTTATTCATGCCTCAAGTAAGTGAAAATCATGTCTAACAATGAATTGCCGATAAAAAATACTACGGCATCATATACCCTATATCATATCTCAATATATATTCTAAACCAACGGACCCAACCGGAAGTCCTACTCTAACTTTCTTGAAAATAAATCTAAAAATATAAAATTATCTTAGCTTTCAACAATGCAGTCAACTGTCTGTTGGCTCTAATTGAGTATCTTAGGGCTCAGAATGAAGTTTCTGTCCCATTTCTTGGAATGGGTGAAATAGAATAATTCTTTCATATAAAATCTTATTTGCAAGCAATAAGTATATTTGCAATAAAAAGTAGATTAATAGCAAAACAAAAAATCTTGTATTATCTACATTAACCCAGCCTCTCTATCATTCTGCTGAGATCTTATCTGTGTTACAGGTCACACAATGATGATACCGCTCGCAAGTTTTTGATGCCGCTACTCTGGTGATCTCTATGACTTATCTCTCGCCATATTGAGTGGTCCCAGGTCTCTGATGTCCTGATCAGGATCCTGATCTACGTTTAGTCAATTCAGGCATCACCTGCCGTTATTTAAGTGGGTCAGTCAAACACAGAACCCTGAAACGGAAGACGTTCTTTATTGCTGCATTACTTTTATTTGAACGTTGCTGCTGTGTTAAAAGATTTCTAAATTACCTCGAAGGATTCAAAGTGTGATTAGCTTTATTTGTAAGGCGAGTCTGCTGGAAAGATTGGTTTGGTCGTGGGAATCGCACCATTAGTAATTACATAGATTATAGATTATAGCATGGAAGACATAGCTGAGCTGTATTATTGTGAACTCAACGTTTTATGATATCTTGTGATTTCTTCTATAAGGCTTGAGTCTCGCGAGATTTTAACTCTTAAACAGAAAAAAAATTAGTTAGACCTTTATATTGGCACTTCATTTCTTTGAAGAGCCTTGTTTGTGCATATTATTCAACAAGTGTAGGTAAGTAAGAATACAAAAGATGATGAAAATCCGCTCGGATTCCTAAATAGCCCATATGAGTTGTAGACCATCAAGGTTTTGATCGTGTTGCTGATACATATCATGCTAGAGGGCTAATCCTGTCCAAGGCAGCATGTTCTGCCTGCAGAAGAATTTCATCTCTGCCTAAGTTTGTACCCATCCAATGAAACGAGAAAATTTCGTGTAAATCACATTTCTCCACGTCCAAGATCTCGAATCCAAGGAGTAAAAACTGTAACGTCTTGGTGAATGTGAACTAGCTCCGGTAAGCTGTCAGTGTTGTTCTCTTGGTTTATTTCAATGTTCTCAGGTTGGCAAAATCTATTTATGGGGCCTTGATTTCGATATCTTGCACTAGTTGAGACAAGAGCTAGTTCTCTTTTGTCTGAAAGTAATGTACGTGATCTGAGAGTTGTCAATTCATTTTGCGTTTTACACCGAGGCAAAAATTCTATCCATATCTATGGCTCTGCTTTTCAAGATATATTGCTTCAAGTCACTTATGTATTATTGTCTAACACTAATTGTTAAAAACTTCTGTTGATTTTGAGTCTTATTGTCCAATACAAACAGTTAAATACTTGTGTTGAGCTTTGGTGATGATCTTTTTCCTCAACCCACCCTGGCCCTCAAAGTACTGTAGTTCATGAAGTCTGGATCTGTCAAGCCAAATAGCACGGCCAGCAAACACTTATTATTGTTATTTGCATGAAACGAGTTTTTTTTTTTTAATATATCTTCGAATATTCTAAAGATTTTCTTTTTCGCATTGTTTCATCATAACTTTCCCGAGACCAATATTTTTTTCTCCATATTCAGTGAGAAAGTGGTTGTCTTTTTCAAGACTGTTTTATTCGAGATCTTCCTGGTTCATAAAAATATGTTTTTAGGAAAAAAATTCCTTTGATATTTGAAAAAATCAATTCTATATACTCATACATTCAATAATTTAAAAAAGAAAGTTTATCTTAAAGCATTATCACATACAATAATTAGTCTGAAAAAAAAAAAACAGTGGCGGAAAGACTAACTTAAGAATCAATTTCTAAACACTCCAAGGAATTAGTAGCTAGAATATTTCCTTATCTGGTTGTGACTTAGAGTCTCAGTATGTGTGATTCCCAGGCTTTACACATCGTATTTTAGAGTATTAGATTATAACAAGCACCACGTGACTAACTTGGATCGAGTTGTAAGATTATCTTTTTAATTGTTATCCAAAAATGCACGTGTTATCTTCCAAGATTAGATTTGCTGCTTATGATAAAAAAGAAAAAAAAAGAATTTAAATCCGACTGATTTTTGGCCCCATAATATTTCCAACGCAACTGGAACAGTTCGTTGCTTGAAAATAATGGACAATAAAATACGATTAAAATACTAGACACTTCGTTGTAATCGGTATGTACTTTGCGACATTTCTTTATTTTATTTTTTTTTTGTACAAAAAGTTCAACTGAGTATAAGCTAAATTGAATTTCATGTTACTTTACTTAGTTATAACACTCTCAAAGAGACACGAGGGAAGTTGAAGAGTTTAGAGTTATAACAAGTTCACGTTTTAAGCGTATCATATCATTTGCTGTGAGAATCTCCGTTTAGGATAGCTTTTTTTTTCTTCCTTTCTGTCAACGTTACACTGGTGCCTCCTTCTTACCAGTATCTCAAAGAAGGCCAACATTATCCTTCGATTTTTATTTTAATTGAAAGTCCATACATTTTCTTAGAACTGTAAAACGCCTACGCTCTTCAAAGGCGTCTTTTCATAGTTCGGTGATCTTTCAGTGGATATGGAGCATTTCGCCATGTAAAAACCGAATTGATAAATCGCCGTTTTCCTTGCTTTTTTCTCCTATCTGTAGATTTTCATGTTATCTCTAGATCTGTCGTAAACAATATTCTCTTACTGGGCTAAGCTTGAGTAAAATTTTATTATGTAAAACACACACACACACATCCAAACACATAAGTACCTCGACGTCGACCATAAAAGCAGTAAACCCAGGTGTTTTTTTTTTTTTATGTTCGTTTTTCCAGGAAAGTATATATGGAAAAAAAAAAAACGCAAGTCCGCAAAAATCAGTAGAGACATTTTACTAGTGCGACTCATGGGAATAAGCTGTTCGATAGTTTGTACTCCTCATGAAATAATCTTTCCGACTTAGTTTGGCCTGGTAAGGGCTAGATTGTAGTTTTATTAGATCAATTCTGAGGTTCTTTGAAGCGGAAGAACTTTATAAAAAAAAAAAACAATCGAGAGGCAAGAGGGGTAGATTGATTTTTAAAGGTTTTCTAAGCTAATATGAAATGAGTGACGCCAGAAGTGTATAATTTTGTAGCCACCAGTGAAAGATGGCACAGCCTTGTTTTGGCGATTAGTGACACAAGAGCAAAGTCCAGTCCTCGCTCTAAACGTTGTTACATAACGTTGAAAAACTGCACAATCGAGAGCAAGTGTGTACCGTGCTTATCTTTGGGTGGCATCGTTTCTTGGACTTCAACCTGAAGCAAAACTCATCAAAGACCATCTAAGATGTTAGCCCTGGAGACTGGCAAGGATCCTTCAAGTCTACAATACAGGATTACAGCATTCGGGCGTCACAACAGCGTCTTGATTGGTCCACTGGCTATATTAATCTGTTCTCAAACTTAAGCATTATTATGTTGGACATAATCTATAGACTCCTCTGTGTTACTGGGCGCCTACTAGGCCTATATTTTTTCAATGGAACGGAATAATCTAACATGGTCTGATTCTAATCAATTTTTAGTTTTAAAATTCAAAATTTTAATTCGGCTTCTGTCTGAACGTAACCCGCCAAACTAGTTCTTTCAGCCTCAACGGCAGGAAGCTGTTGATAGAGTCAGTAACCTTGCCCTGCCCTGGTGTCGCTCTGTAACATCATCGCCTTGTTTACAGCACGTCCGGCACCACGTGGTTCGAATCTGAACAATGTTATTGTGTCAACTAGAGCAAGGTTAGTCTTCACACACATCTCTTAAAGACTACCATTTCTGCACTGGTTGATAGGGCAACTGTTAGATTAGTTGGGTCGGTTGTTTACGATAATAATTTCTTTCTTCACAAAGAATCACAGAGTTAGTGCTTTAATGCCACCAAGTAATAGATGTATAAAAAGAAGGAAAAATAAGGGTGGGGAAAAGTAGGGGGGGGGGGGTAATTTTGGTGCGGACCTTCGACTGGGGTTGACAAACGATGTTTAACTCACGCGGATTATCTTAAGCTGTAAGCACTAACGTAACCGTCTGTTTGTTATCAAAGGTCTATTGTGTCAACGCGGTGACTGTCAGCTCTAGAAGGAATAAGATAAAACGTGGGGATTGTAACCGCCACCTCTGTATACTTCCACCAGTCCCAGCCTCCCGAGGATAGTCTTTGTCCTCAAGGCGTGGACATCAGGAGGAGGAAAACTTCTTTTGTAAAGGCTGAAAGACATGAGTTAGTTGAAACTGACCCCTATTATCAAACCTCATCTACAGTGAGTTGTGTCGTGGACATTTTTTTTCCTTTAAATTGTCCATTCTCTCGAGTAAAATATGCTGGTTTACTTTTCCCACTAAATCAATAGGTTTTAAACTTACCAACTACGCTGCGCATTATTAATTAATCTTTTGAGAACATTTCGTTGTTTGGGCGCGAGAACAAGAGAGGGAGGGGATTTAGATTAAAAGTCAACAGTAACTTACCTCTAATGTCATAATGTTATTACATACAAACCCGAAGGTGACAAATATCGTTAGCTTGGTTCCCTCATGACATTCTGATTGCTACCTGGCATAGATGCCACACGTCAAGACAGGAGCCAGCCCAAAGCTCTTCATAGAGGAAATTTGAGATGTAGAGCCAGCGATATGACTAAAGAGTTGTTCTAATGTTCCTAGTGTCTGTTGAATGTAAGTTCCGGAATTAACCTCACTACATTGTAGAAAAATAGGATTTTTTTCTTTAAGTGTGCTACTTTGATTTTCACAGCGGAATTCATAGCCTAATTTTATAAAAAAATAAATACATATATATATTAAGAAAAAGAAAATGTAAAATTTGTATTCCCATGAAACTCTCGAGACATTTAAGACAATAAAAGACACTGCAGTCACTCACTTTTCATCAATAGTAATAATTGTAGGCTTTCAGTAGAGGCTAGCATTGATTGGTGATAGACCACACTCGATGGTGCCTAGACAACCATCCTTCCTCTTATGAACACGATCGCTAAGTGTATTTTTGTGTGTGTGTGTGTGTAACAAACACCGAGTTGAATGGATTCCATCGTGATGAACAACAACAACAACAACAGTGAAGGTGCTGTCCTTGACAGCTTTATGTCTCCTATATGTGACGGCAGCCCATTCTGGGTAAGTGCTTGTAGTTATGATTCCTTAACTTAAAAATTTACCTTTTTTTTCTCATTAATCACAATCATACCTTTCCTGGCGAATTTGAACCCCTAGAGTTCCCAAGATGCATACGCCATCAAAAGCGTGTAGGGAGAGACTTTTCTGCTTTGCCATTTTGTTGGAACAGATTTTTTTTGATTTTTTTTGCCATGGGTTTATCCGTTTTTTTCTATATACGTTTTTGGTGTACTTTACATAAACCTATGCTATTCACCGACAAAATAACTCTAGAGAACCGTGCGAGGTCCTTAAAATACGTTCAGGATTTTTTTTTATTTGCTGAATTCCTATCTCTGCTTCACAATTATAGGGCAAGATGGCTTTGAAAATTTGGCATTTTCAATATTAGTCTCCATTTAAACCAACATTCAAATATTATTTTTATGATTAGGTATACGAAATACTGTTTGTTGTGTCAGTGAGGTTAGAACGACCGCCCTTCACCTCTAGGATTATTTTTTAAGGGTTCCATCCCCATATTTATTATTGGTAAGTTCGGGGCCTCATATTTCTGATCCCTCTGCCCGACCAGGGTTCATTTTACAGGTGGAAAAGACTGAGGTCATCTTTGGTGGACGAACAAAAATAACCACACTGAAAAACACTTCTAACGGACATTATCATTTTCACGTCACTGCTTTTATCTTTAAATTATGGCCTATTGTTGCCTCTATCTTAGTGGAAACTGTCCAATGTGTTTGATTTTTTTCGCGAGTTGTTTACTTTAGTTGTTTACCCACTAACCTCAATATTGCCTCAAAGCATTCGATTCATCTTTTTTGTCCCAATCAACAAATCCTCCCTACCAAAATAAATCAAGTAAGAAAAAATCATTGAAATCGGTATCATGAACTTAAGTTTAGCCTTTCTGTCTGCTTTATTTATCACTCTGTATGTTTGACTGCCATTCTTTCTTTACAGCTTCACATCGATTTAGAATTCTACAAAAAATCCTTCAATTTTTAATTTTGTTTTAATCAGTTCAGATTAACTGCTCTATTCCCTCAATAATTTTGATTCATACTTCAGTTTTATTACGTTCAAAGCTTTTTATTTCCTTGTTTATTTGATTGAGTATTAAAAACACTTAATTGCAAAAGTAAAAAAAAAAACATCCCTTAAACATTTTTATCTGCTTTGCATTCTTTTTGCCAGTGTATTTTCCTACTCAGGTATAATCAGCTCCGTTAATTTATTTGCATATCGCTGATTTTCGTTCTGCCCCCTTACCCCCCCCCCCCCCCCCAATTTCCAAGTCTTTCAAAAAAAAATAAAAGAAACAAAATAAAGAAAAAGAAGAAAGACTCAAATAAGAGAGAGAGAGAGAGAGAGAGAGAGAGAGAGAGAGAGAGAGAGAGAGAGAGAGACAGACAGACAGACAGACAGACAGACAGACAGACAGACAGACAGACAGACAGACGGAAAGAGAGAGAGAGAGAGAGAGAGAGAGAGAGAGAGAGAGAGAGAGAGAGAGAGAGAGAGAGAGAGAGAGAGAGAGATAAGAGAAGAGAAGAGAAGAGACAAATAGACAATTATCTGTCTTTTAGATCACAATTATCTGAGTGTTGGAGCCTGTATGTTGACCGACTAGCCCTCACCCTATCGAGACCCCCACTCTCACACTGGACACTCCTTACTACACGGCGTCCTGATAAGACTGCGAACTCCGCCACCACATGTTGGAACTATCTTTGAGGGTCTCCAGGCACGACTTGTGGAGTAGTATCAGACAAAACAAAAAGTTTCAGTCGGGTCTTGGGATCAGCAAGTCGCACGTCTTATGCATGTTTTCTCAGGTCCTTGAGGTACAGGCCCTGAGCAGGAGCATTCTACGCAACCAAAATTATAGTAATTTATCTTTGGCTGATGAAGATCGAAGATAAAAAATAGAGAAGGGAACAAGCAAACAAAATAAAAGAAAAAAAAAAGAAAATTTGTGAGGCTCTATTTAAGTTTCTTATCTTTTTTATTAAAAAAAAATTATGCATCACGTGTGTATAGTAAAAAAGAACTAAAAAGATAAGATAGGAATATATTTCCCACAACGCATTTACCAGAGATTCGCAAAGTAAGCTATTACGCATATTTCTTCTGTGTTCTTATTTCCAACATAGACTAAAACATTGTAAGCTTTATTGTAGCCTGTCATATTGTATATCCAGTGAATATAAAGACTTTAGAGGGAAATATTAGATAGAGACAGCTTTTATATTGGCACTCTGCTTTTATCATACACGAGCCGCGCTCACTTTGAGCAGATATTCAAAGAACTGTAACTTCCGTGATAGCTAGAAATAGACCTAGATGACAGGCTCTTTTAAATCTTGGAAGCTGCATGCTTTTCTATGCGGTAAATATTGCCTTTTTATATAAGTTCATTTAATAAGAAGTTGCTTTATAATTTATGTTTATACGGATTTCATACACCATTACCAAAAATGAAATAAATAACTTTCAAAGTCGCAATTCATAACAGAATTTGGTACGAATCCTCTGGTTGTTGGCGCTGTGCTGTGTTGTGTTATGTTGCACTAGTGTCAGGAATTCTGGTCATCATGTGCACTCAGCTCTGCATCAGAAGAATCTTGAGCTCGAGCGAGTCAGATCATGACACAGACGCAACTCTCGAGTATATATTGAAAATTGTAGGGGTTCTGCTCTACATCAGTAAATCTAGGGTCAAATTTAAATTAACCTTTTCCTGTAATAATCGATACAAAGCACTTTCTTTTATGCAAAGAATTATTAAATAAATGCTCGACGCTATAATTGTATTGATGCCTTCCACGGGTAACTGTGTTGTAAATCTTGCTCTGATCTTCTAGTAAGAGAGATAAGGTGAGTGTAGCTGTCAGAAAAATCTTAGAATAGCCGCCCTTGGCTCAGATCAGGCATCAAGAGTTCCGAGTCCCATGCAATGGCAATGCTCCATCTTGCTCTTCAAGCAGTTAGTGATATAGATAGGCTAGGGAAGAGTTACTTCGCATGTCCTGCTGTATCGTCAGAAACTACAGTCCTGCTCATCATAATTCTCCACCTTTTGCGTCCTATTCATTTTCGATTTGTTTCTTTCGACACCACTTGAGGTGATTAATCCTATTATGATATTGTTACTGTTGACCGCTGAACTAGATTAAAACATGGGTTATAAAACATTCACTGAGACATAAAAGGAAAGCTCCAGATTCTCTAAGGTAAAGCTGGCCTTAGGATAGAATAGAAGAGGATACCTCCGTAGGATGAGCTTTAACAAAAAAAACATCAGGGTGTTTTTTTTTTCTTCTCTTTTCATGTAAAATCTGTGAGGAGAGAGTACTTATCATCGCCTGTCTTATAAAAGTTGATCTCACGCGGAGAAGCTAATACTGACAAAATGGCTAGAACTCCATGACTTTAAAAGAATATTGAACTCACATGTTCATTTTGCGTGAACTAAAAGGGAAACTAACTACATGCAGAGGAGAGTTGAATAAGTGACCGCTTGATGTTTTTTTATACCCCGACCCAAAGGATTTAAAGCCCGTATAGCATTACAGTTAGGTCCATTTCAACAACACAAGCGAAGCTTTCAGATTGAATTGCATCTAGAAGTTTCATATTATGCATTTCCTATAACCTCCTCCATCCTCAAATCGACACTTTCCCCTCGCAGTACATTTTGGTAGGCTTAGGGGACATTTAACTACTCAAGACTGCAAAATAGGGTTTGTAAGATGAGACCCACAAACCGATCGACTGACAGCTGAGCGGTTTCTCCTGTTGGCTGATACAAAATATAAAATTTGACCCTTTCAAGTATTAACATAGTGTAAATCAGTCGAGAACCAATGGTTTATAACAGATCCTGAGGTTCATGGACTGGGTTTTTGCTCCGAAACCTAGGAGCTCTGTGTTAGAGTAATAATGGTGGTCAGCTGTATCATTACGTAACACTGTTCTCTGACTGGAGTTTCAGTATCCGAAAAAGCACCCAAGTTTTGCGTAAAAGATGATTGACCCTAATCTTGGCTTCTTGCTGTTTCTTTTATGTTCCTTTTTAGTTTTCGCTTTACTGTATTTATTTTGTATGTGTCAGAGGGATCTCTGCTCATTTACATTGAACTTACTTCCTCTATCATATTTTTTTTCTTACATCTACATTTCCGAATAGTTAATTAAGCGGACCATGATGCCATTATTCAAACTGTGTGTGTGTGTGTCGTTAGAAGCGGCCCTGTCACTCATAGTCTCTCTCCCTCGTTCCCAGAACTCCACACTCCTGCTAAACAACTCTTGGCCAGAGTTCACACAATGTTTCCAGTGGACTCTACTCTCCTGGTGCCCCTGCATATGGCTGTGGATTACCTTTCCGGTCCACATGTGGCACATTCACACAAAGCCACCCACAGATCTCTATCGGTTGCCTAGCAACAAGCTCAACATCACTAAAATTGTGAGTATATCTCGTTAATTTTACGTCTATACTTTTGTCGCAGCTTGTGAAAATAATATGCAGCGAACCCAATTTTAGCTAATGTGTACAAATTATATAAAGCTTTTATTCTCGTTCATTAAGAAAAGGCAAATGAAACTTTGAGAACGAACAGTCTGAAATTGAACGAACAGAATAAAAAACAAAAATAGTATTTTAAACTAAGGGAAGTAATTTATTTTTACTATATTTAGCCTGAACATATATGACAGCTTATTTCCCTTGTAATATTTCTACAATGTAATCGCATCATTAAACAATGAAGTAGGTCTAGTAGGACAAAATGCTAAGACATTCAGATTGTTGCTTACATTTTATCATTGAATCAAACAAGTTCTTAGCATGTTTTCTCACATGGAAAACCTTGTTTACATC
The DNA here is from genome assembly GCA_033675545.1 of Elysia crispata. Lineage (NCBI taxonomy): Eukaryota > Metazoa > Mollusca > Gastropoda > Plakobranchidae > Elysia > Elysia crispata. The sequence continues at coordinate 518,216 of JAWDGP010001078.1, read as the reverse complement.
CTTTCTTTCAATCTCAGAGCGTTTAAGTATTTTAGGGTTATTGTTTTAAAATAATTATGTTGTTTAGTTGTTGTTTTTTCGAATTCAGTACTTTAAAATCTTTATAAAATTTAATACAAAAATGTATCGTTTATGATTTGTGTCTCGAAACTGTCAAATCAAGATCTCTCATCTTTCACTTTTGCGCACACTGTAAGCATTTTTCACCTCTGCACCTTGGATCTCCGACCACTATAAATCTGTCATAGACTAAGGGGTTCGGGCTTGATGTTGAAATCTATTATTCTTATGCATGATAACCTCTGACCTTTGCCCTGCCCAGTTTATCTGCCTGCTGCTGACAGTACTCACAGTGCTACAGGCGTTCATTATAGCACAGGATGCGACCCACTCGGCGCCACCCTCCAACGCTTTTTACCTGGCGTCTGCCCTATCGGCCACCACATATGTAAGTCTGAGAGGAATCCAAATCTGTTGGGTATTGGGTAAAAACTCTTTGTTACGCCCGTTCTGTAGGTCAACATTGCAGGGAGTTTAATCATCATGTAGATAAAATCAACTTAAGTTGCTATATATCATAAAGTTCTTAGCTACCTAACTATGTATTATATTACAAATGAATTGCACCTTTTAACGTGTATGGTAAGTACTCTATTTAAATGAGAATAGAAAGCCTTCCAGGTGGACCCAGATAAACATAATTTTCGTGAGCTACTTGAATCTTCCTATGTCGATAGTTTTGTTTTAAGTCCTTATTCCTATTTGAAGGACGAGTAAAGCAGATTGCCATCTGTCGACTGTCCTTGTTTGCCGCACAATGACACTGTGAGACTGAAACGAGGGAGCTGTAAATAGAAATTTTAAGGAACTCCTTTCTCTTACCTGTTACAGCTTCTGGCGGCTTACCTCACAAGGCGCTCCAGGCGGGCAGGGATTGCCTCCCCTTGCATCCTCTTCATCTACTGGTTCCTGAATGTCGCCTGCCATTCGGTGCCTGTCTATACCTATGTGCTGCTCGGGGTAATTATTATTATTATTATTATTATTATTATTATTATTATTATTATTATTATTATTATTATTATTATTATTATTATTATTATTATTATTATTATTATTATTATTATTATTATTATTATTATTATTATTATTATTATTATTATTATTATTATTATTATTATTATTATTATTATTATTATTATTATTATTATTATTATTATTATTATTATTATTATTATTATTAAAGAGCAAAGCATGGGCGCACGCGTTTTATTTCCACGATTTTGCCAACTTCCATCCCGCCCCTAACGGCTACCCCTTCCCTCTTTCTATTTTTTCTCGAGCCAGGTGTACCATAAGGAGAAGATCGAGTTTGACCTACTTTCCGTGGCGTTTGGTTTCACCGTTCTCCAGTTCCTGCTTCATTTCTTCTCAGAGCGTCTTCTCATCATACAGCAGCACTCCATCAAGGTAGACACTGAGTCCACTGGACAGGTTCTAGAGAAATCCTTCCATGTTTAGACTGCTTCGTAGATGCATGCTTGTCGGGGAAACATGCCTTGGAGTTATGTTTAAAGCATTTAAAAGAGCCAATGTATTTTTATGTGAATGGTTTTGGAAACCTAATTCTCAAAGAGTTATAAACTATGAAATTCGTCTTTCTACAGAAACAGAGTCCAGAAGTGTTTGCATCTTTTCCATCCAAGATAACTTTTCATTGGATGACAAGGTATAAAGATGTTTGTCTATACAAAAGTTTGTTTAGTTTATGGGTTTAGAGAGAATTTTATTTAAAAAGAAAAACAAGAGAAAGAGATAGCGGGTTCTGCATTTTTCTAACCCACCGATATTTAATCTTTACTTTTAGATTTATCAATGCTAGTTGCAAGCTATAAAAGTTTACTCTAGATCACAGACCAAAAATTTTGATATTATTTGTGAGTTTAATATATAACTGTTTTTGTGATTGCTCTGTCTTTACTAAGTACTTTCTTCTCTGATTCATTCGAGCCTTACTTACACTCAACGCTAGCACAACAACTTGAACCAAATGACAAAATACTTTGTGTTTGTTGACCAGTTACATCTGGCAGGGTTATCGTAAAACTCTCAGCCCAGAGGACATATGGGATCTTCCCGAATATTACAAGTCGAGTCGTGTCGTGCTCGAGTTCTCAAAGTCCTGGGACAAGGAGAGGATCAACACAGCCTTAAAAAACAGGTGAGTACAAATGTCTGAGACAAGAAAAGGCTCAGCTTAGGAAAAAACAGTTGATTCTTAACCTCTGTGGCCTAAAGCAGCCTAAAGATACAAGTGAATCATTAGACTCCATTGAGACTTTGTGGCATGCAAGCCACACCTATCCTCTACAGTGATCCAAGAAACAATGAAACCACCATAATGGTGCCGATGCAAATGAAAAAAAAATCGCAAGATTTTTTTAGTATTTATTAATAAGAAAGTAAAGTATGGAAAAATCAATTATAAAATGAAAGACACGATGAAAAGTAATTGAATAAAGCTATCATCCAGTTATTGGCTGTGAGAAAAGAGTGATAGACATGGGTGAAACATTGTTCTGAAACAGACCGAAGGAACTGCAAAGGCACTATTTGTTGATAAATAGTGCAAAGTCAATGAATGCCATGGCAAAATTTCTTACGAAATATTTGAGCGGCAATGTAACTTTTCTGTTAATTTTCGTCCTGTTTGTTCCTTAACCTGATCAGAAAAGCGAAGCCTATGAAGCAACCAAAGTCCGAGGCCACAGAGTACACCCGCCTGTTGAGAGACAGCAACGAGAGGTACCGGAAGTCATCTTCACGTCACACGCCATCTTTGTTTCGGGCCATGTTCAAGACGTACGCGCCAGAGCTCTTCATGTCCTTCTCCATGCGAATTGGCGCGGACTCCATTCAGTTCCTGCTGCCTGTTCTAACCAAGTGAGTCTCTCTTATGTTCTCTCTGCCTGCTAGAGCTACACTTATGAGAGATAAGTTAATCTCCCGCGTACGTTTGGAGAAGACGTCTTCGGTTTATGAGTGTCACTGTAACCAAAAGACACTATCTTTTATCTGACAGAGGCTCTGGGCTGAGCCAGAAAAAATTTAGGATGAGCATGCTGTGGACGGGCTGTTAAAAGTACCAAGCATTTAAAGAATTCGTTATCATTCATAGGTTGGCTTTATTGTTGAATGGTCTAAGTCAGCGTTAGAAGATAATGCTTATATTATAGAATTTTCACTCGAAAATAGTCATGACATTGTTTTCACCTATTAAAATTTTTGAATGATTTATGCGGTATCTTTCGTATATCGATGTTGATCTGCTGATTTTACATCGGTAAAATTCAGATTTAAAGTACAATAAAACAAAGCAGGTAGAGATTAGCGCCAAAATGTATAAAACAATACAAAACAGGTAAGATTTTCAATTCAACATAATTATTTTAGAACCTTTGAGTTTAAAATTGATAAAAAAGGATCTAATTATTATGATTGTTTTATTTAAGAGATTTCTCGATGAAAGCAACGCAGTTCTGTTTATGTCGCAAATTGACTTTCTTTCCATCTTAATTATTTTTAAAATTATATATATATATTGTATATTAAACGAATGTGCCTTTAGTTTTTCGCCAGAGGACACCAGGGATTTTTGCACGGTAATTTCAATATTCTTCACTCTACCTCCATTTGCATGAAAATGTATCTTTATTCCATACCTAAAACCCAAACAAAGTCCCCAAATCATGTTAAATTTGATGTGTGTGCAGTTTGCTCATCGAGTTTGTCCAGTCCAAGGAAGCCAAGAACCACATAGAATGGCACGGCTACGCTCTAGTCGGGGCTTTCTTCGTGGTGACGTTCGTCTATTCTGTTCTCTTCAACCAGAACTCGTTCAGGTAATATTGCCAAATCTTTTGATACATTTTTTTTTCTTTATTTTCCATTTTTCCAGGAAGCTCTAGTGCAGTAATAATTGAATCCATTAATCTGGTAAATCTATGCTTGAGACAGATAATCAGTTTCATTCTTTTCGCTCGCAAAACAAAAACGATTGCACATTTTAAACTCCACATACTTGATTTATGGATATTGACACATACGATAAGTGTGTAATAATGGATCATTTAACGTTAGTGGCCCTTTTAAGATTACATAATTCTAACAGCCGACAGAGGAAAATGTTCATTGAGTACGAAAATGTGCTGGTGAGAATTTATTGGTAAAATTTTGCTAAGAATACGGCACAATCTAACTTTTTATATGCTCTACTTTCATCAACAGTACTGTAGATTGATGCTACCGATGTTGTGCTGTGTCTAGTTAAGATTACATCGACCTTAATGTCTCAATAGCGTCTTAAATCAATTAGGTGGCAGCCTTAAATATTATTTCTTTTCTTCATTATTTTTTTTCGTTTATCTATTCCAGAGGCGCTAGTATTGGTATGAAGGTGAAAACAGCACTCATCTCAGCAGTGTACAAAAAGGTAAGGTTTAGCAGCTTCAAGCTCTACATGTTGTCTTCGGGCTATTGGTCCATCGCTCACACAATAGAGTAAATCATGAAGCTGTTGGTTTGATTCGAGAACTCATATTAAGTGATAAATCGAATTAGGTTTCTTTTTATAATTTTGCTTTTAGTCCTTCGGCATGCTCTGGGCAAAATTACTTTGCAAGGTCAATGTCAGTTAATCTTATTTTTTGCAATTAAGAGCAAGGTGAATGAAGGCAGTAATTATTCTTCAGCTCGCCACGCATCTCTCACGTTTTCAATTTGATTTTATTCGGACTCCTCCCCTTCTTCATTCTTTGATTTAATTCTAAAATTACTGTTAAGTTGTCTCTCCCTCGACTTCCTCCTCACTAAAGCTATACTCACTATCCGCTTCAGCTCTTATCACTCTTGTGTTCCATGAACTCGAGAATATTTGCATTTTTAAATTTAAAACATAAAAATATATCAGTTTTACATCCATTTCGTAATCGATGCACCGTCGATGTTGCTCCTCCTCCTCCTCCCTCTCCCTAGTCTCTGACCATGAACAACGAGACCAAGAGGAAGTTCACTGTCGGAAGCATCGTGAACCTGATGGCCTTAGACTGTCAGGTACTCCAGGACGTCACCTCCAACATCTTCATCGTGCTGTCAGCACCGTTCCAGGCAAGTCACTGAATTTAACATACTGTGTTACAGCTGACCTGATAACAATGGTCACAAAGTTGTTTTTTTTTTTTTTTTTTTCTTCTAGTCATGGTGATGGTAAGGTTAAGTGTGTTTGTAGATGTCTTCATAAGTGCACCAATAATTACATAGTTCAAAAAAATTTGAACAAGGTCACATCTTTACCTACCTAGTGCCCTTTTGAGGACGGCAAAGCTAGAAAAGAAGAAGAGAGAAAGGAAATGGAATTGCACAAAGAGCTTTACAAAACATGTCCAAAACAACTTATCGTAATGATCTTTCATCATTAATAAAAAAAAAAATAATTAATATTTAAATAAGTCAAGCAAAATGTTTTATTTGGTCTACCTTCCTGTATGGGAGTAAACTGTGATCTCTGACAACAACAACAACAACAACAACAACAACAACAACAACAACAACAACAACAACAACAACAACAACGGAGAAAAAAATATCCAACCTCGAGATATAGCTTTACCGCCTTGTTGGTGAAAGTCCCTGGACACACACATACACACACAGACTAAATGAAAAAAACAACCTGAAAAGTTCTAATAGATTTTGACACTGTATTTTTGGTGAAGTTTTAGTTACCTTACCTTATGTGCTAGAAAGAACATAGAGTTAATAGGTACATGCAGGGTTCTATTTCGAGACTCCATTCGTGACTTAAAACACCGAGAGTGCCCTAGATCCATACCCACACGAGGTACAGGAGGTCTCAAGGTAAAACAAAACGAGAAATGCAAGACGATTGCGTTTGAAACCTTCTCTGCTATTTCTATGAAGGGGCTGTCTTTGTTTCAATCTATGCTTGAAAACTTTAATATATTTGAAAATATTTTGTCAAATCCAACTTCTCAGCCTGCCTGCCTGTCTTTGATTGTTCCTGTCTCTCTCTATCTTATTCCACTCTCCTTATGTTCCCCTCCTCTCTCCCCCCCCCCCCCCAACACACATAACCACACCCACCTCACGACCACGATCTTCTCGACAGATCATCGTCGCGTTCTACTTCCTGAACGCCAAACTGGGCGTGTCTTTCGTGGCGGGCGTGGCAGTGATCGTGGCCCTCATCCCGCTCAACGCCCGTATCTCGGTGCTGGCCAAGCGCGCCCAGGCCGAGCAGCTCAGGGTCAAGGACGAACGCTTGAAGATCATGAGCGAGATTCTCAGTGGTATCAAGGTGAGTCCCAGGTTTAGCTCTCGTGATCAGGTGTGGACAGTTGTCAATTACTAGATTATCTTACGTATAAAATTATGTGTTTTTTGGTTAGATGAATTCCAACTTGATTTACCGTAAAATCCTACATAGAGACGCTGGCTTTCGGTTTGAAATGGGATCTAAGCCCACGTCTTGATGTCTCATCCAGGGATCGAACCCAGAACATTCTAATTCAATTATATGACGCGCCTTACTAGGATTGCACATCGGTTTTTATTAGCAAACAGCCTGTAGTGCGATTTGAAAAGTTAAGTCGACGAAGCAGTGAAATAGTGATGCCGAATATCTCTCTCTCTTTCTCTCTCTCTGTCACTCTCTCTCTCTCTCTCTCTCTCTCTCTCTCTCTCTCTCTCTCTCTCTCTCTCTCTTTCTCTCTTGCCTCTCTCCCAATGACTTGCATGTATCTTTCTCAATTTTTCCTCTTCCCCTCCACTCTTTGCCGTTCTTTTCTAAAAGGTTTGAATAGACCGATAATATTAAGCTGAAATTATTTTTTATAGAAGTGAACCTTAGGCAAGTCAGTGAAGCATTTTTTTAAATTTAATATTTCTTTCTCAATATCGCGAAAGTCCTAAGACGACATCAACTTTCTAACTAAAATTTCATCATTGGTGATAAAAAAGAAGCTACAAGGTCATGATTCTAGTAAGAGTTGCCGCTGATAAGGTAAACAGATCGAGTAAATGTAAAAGTACAAGAGCATTCTATAGGAAATGGCATTAGCTCAACCTGGGCGATGACCAAGACGAATGACATCATGCTTGTCAACAGTAAGATGGATCCATCACCTCTTGACGCGACGTAATTCCTCGACTTTGTTTGATGTTCTAGGTGTTGAAACTTCACGCGTGGGAAACTTCCTTTGAGGATCGCATCAAGTCACTCCGAGGGCGTGAGCTCAAGCTGCTGCGCTCGGCGGCCATCTTGAACATCATCAATGTGTTTAGCTGGCTCTGCTCGCCTGTTCTGGTGAGGGTCCACTAGGTTTACGTTACGTCACACATGATCTACTGGACTCTCGGTGATTTTAGTCTTACGCTGAGTACTGAATTGTAAATTTAGCCAGAATGACTTATTACCCAGATGATATTACTTTGCATCAGCTGTGACATTATTAAAAAATTATAAAGGATATTAGACTAGGATTTTATAAAACTTAAGTTTTTGCTGATACTAGTAAAAGGTCTTGAAAAATGTTTACATCAACTCTAATTTAACGGGTCATTTAATGGATTGTGACATCTGATGATACATGTTGGATATTAACATTACGTTAATGTTTCAATTACAGATAAACTTTTACCACGATTTTATTATGTCAAGATTTCCATTAAGTGCTTTTAAAACATTACATAGAGTAAAAAAAAAAATTACACTTGTTTTGTTCGCCCTTCAGGTAACCACCAGCACATTTGTGACGTACATTTTCGTATCTGACGAGAAGTACCTGGACTCGAACACAGCCTTCGTGTCTCTGATCCTGTTTAACATCCTGTCCATCCCGATGAACAGACTGCCCAACATCATCACAGACATCGTCTCGGTGAGTCACACTTAACCGCTTCATCCGCTACCATAGCATCCGACTGTTTTTTTAGTCCACAATCATTAATAATCTTTTACTAATGTTGAACTGTTGAGTTGAAAAGAGAATTAGATGGGAAGTGGTTAGAGGGGGGGTTGAAGGTGGAGGGGTTTGGTTTGCTCCATTGGTTAAATGGGATTTTAATTCTACATGGGAGACCGATAATCTTAATCCCTCTGAACCAAACTGGGGTAGATATGAGCGCCTAAGATAAATATAGCCATAGTTAAAGAAAGTAGATGATTGGATGACATGGGAGGAAATGGTAGGATTTTACGCCAAGAACAAAGAGTTAAGTCAATATAATAACAACAAAACATAAATTAAAAAAGTTTATCGGGGGCAAAGGAATTTTCCTGGGATAAAGTTATTCAAGGAGATTTTATTGTTGAAATAAACTTCGTTAAAGCTCTGAATTGCAGCGGTTAGGTACTATTTTCTTGCATCCAGTATTAAAAAATACCATTTCTATAGCTTTCATATATTGGAAGTCAGATTGCTCTGATTTTCTTTAGCTCAAGGGCATAGCTAGGCAATATAACAAAAAACCGGATTGGAAAAATAGTTCCACCGGGCCTAGTAACAAGTTTTTGATAATTCAATGTTAAGAGGTTCGTTGCATTTTTTTTCAGATGATTAATTGCCCAACTTGGCACTAAATTTTGTCCTAATACACTGTTATGTCTATCAGGCAAATATTCACACGACTGATGACGCTATATAAATCCCTCACACTTCTAGTCTCTCATGTGATGATTATTTCTCCCTCTCTCCACGACCCCAGGCCCACGTCTCTATTGGGCGACTGAGCAAGTTCTTAGCCGGCGAAGATCTTAACCCCGACGAGGTCGTTAAAGAAAAAAAAGCAGAGCAGATGACTTTCGAGAACCAAGTGAGATCACTGCGGCTGAAAGGTTACGAGAAAAGTGAGTTACCTTTCCATAAAATCATCATGAAAAGAAAACAAGAATTGATAATAATCTTTTGCTCTTCATTGTTATAAAAAAATGTAAATCTTAGTAAGTTCCATACCACAACTAAATGACCATGTGCCTTGCAAATAACTGTGGGTTTTTTACGTTAAATTTGACCTCGGTCTAAATCAGAACGCTGTTTGAACTATTGAACACTGAGACCATTTCAGGTGGCAGAGAGCAGTCAGAACAACGGATACGTCCCTCCAGCTCCCATACATTTCCCTTCGAGCCCTGTATTTGTGCTTTACTTGCACTCTTTTAAGTACCCCATAGGCTTGCTAAAGGTGATGTCCTTCTTCAAATTTTAGTTTCTAACATCACTTCAACACCTGACACTCTCTATTTTCAGACGCCATCTCTATAAAGAGCGGAACTTTCTTGTGGGATCGAAACATGTCTCCTGTGTTGAAAAAGTAAGTGTTTGATTACATGTCTTTTAGCTGGAGCAATTCTTTAGGAATTAGGGTACGTGAGCAATCAATGCACAGAATTTCCTTTCATAAGAAAAACAATAAGTTTAACAAGTCTTTTGAGGAATATTTCGTTGTTTTCATGTTGTTCTATTTGCCTATTTTTCCAACAGTCTCGACATCAGTATATTACAAGGAAAGCTCATAGCTGTTGTGGGGCAGATGGGTGCCGGGAAGTCCTCACTCCTCTCTGCTATCCTTGGAGAGATGGAGAAAGTGTCTGGCGAGGTCGTGGTTAAGGTAAGAGATTAACCATAAAAGGTCAAGAATATAGAAATAAACAATAAAGATGGAAGGTCAAGGGAAGACATGCGACTCATGCTTTGATAAAAGCAGTGATACAATGTTTTACATGTTCAACCCACACTAAAAGTTTGATCTGTTATAACAACTCTTTGTTAGATTTCAGACGCCAGTTGTTGTGTTATTAGAGTCAGGTAGTATGACAAAAGGTGACTTTTGTATAGTTTTTGTCGTACTGGTTGCAATCAGCAGATGGCAGCCTTCACTCCTGCTTGTTAAGTCAGCTCGAGATAGATTATGTGTTGTAAACAAAAATCCTTCATTTAAAGGTTTATTTGACGTGCGAAAATTCTGCTTTGTCCCATGACTTTGAGATAAACATCTTGGGGATGTGGTTATGTGAGCATTTTTGATTCGCCTATTAAAGATGTTGGGAAAATTAACATATTGTTGATAATACCAGTTTATTTTTAAAATTTTTAAAATGGTTGCTAAGCCATGCAAGATTTTACAATTTTTCGCATCTGGATATAATAATTCAGTTTTCTATACGACAGTTTTATTGTAATTTCCACCTTGTATATCAAGCTGACACAAAATTGAAAAAATAGGAGAGTTTTCATTAAATAAATAGAAATTACCAGCCAAATCAATTCAAATTGATAAGTTTTATCCTTCTTCTGTAGGATTTTGAACTCAGCATGATATTCAAGCTTAATGTACAATTATTTATAAATCATTTGGTTGTCTATCTTCTCTTTCTGTGTTCTTGATTTCCACCATGTAGGGCGATGTGGCGTATGTACCACAGCAGGCCTGGATCCAAAACATGACCATCAAGCAGAACATCTTGTTTGACCGACGCTACCATCACAGCCGCTATACTCGGGTTATCAAGGCGTGTGCCCTACAGAGGGACCTGGAGACTGTCATTGGCGGGGAGAACGCCGAGATAGGGGAGAAGGTGGGTGATACTAGAACACTTAGATATGAGAGAAGGAGGGTGAAAACAACAGGTGAAGTGGTGAGAAGGAAAGAATGAGGCTCACAATAGATCAATGTGGTAGTTGAGAGGTGGGTGAGCACAGAGTCCCAAACAATTTGGAAAGAGATGGTGATTAACTTATGGTTAATGAAAAAAGCAAGATGGAGAGAAAGGAAAAAATTGAATGATGAAGACTGAGAGAGAAAGTGAGAGATGCACAGAAAGAGAGCGAATGATACAGAGGAAGAAAAAATGAGAGAGAGCGAGAGAGATAGATAGATAGACAGAGACAGAGAGAGAGAGAGAGAGATATGATATCAGATGGACGGATTGATAGACAAACGACCAGACAGACCGACTGACTGACAGACATCGAGGCGGAAATTATAATAATTATAATATGTACAAAAATATGTAGAAAAAGTCAGAGAAAATGGCACACATTGCAAAATTCATACTAAATAACACAAACATAATAATTATGTATTATGAAGTATAGAGAGTAACATTGGTTTCTCCTCCCATCACCCCACCATTTCCCCTTCCCCCCCCCCCCCCTCACACACACTCCTGGCATCCTCAGGGCACGAATCTGTCCGGTGGTCAGAAGCAGCGCATATCTCTGGCCAGAGCCGCCTACCACGACTCGGACGTCTACTTGTTTGATGACCCTCTCTCAGCAGTGGACTCCCATGTGGGCAAGCACATCTTCAAGAATGTCATCAGCAACAGCGGGATGCTCAAAAACAAGGTACGTCCTGCATTACTGTACTGATAGAAAAAATAGTCATAAGCCCAACGGTTCGATCTCTCGGAAACATAATTATGCCCAGAAGTAATGTATATGCTCTTAGTATGTCTTTGTGAAGGCTAGAAAAAAAGAGGATAGGTGCATGTTTCTGATAAAAAGTGAGAAAGATTTTTTTTCAAAGAACATGATATTTGTTAGTTGTATGTTTAACGAAATATGGACATTTCAAAAGCTAAATATTAGTTCATTAATTCGTTTGGATAATATGGCACCTCACTCTCCCATGTCAATGACTATAATCACAATCCCATTGGCTAAAAAAAAAAAAAGATCCAGGCCCAGCAGATATTTAAAATGTATTTATATTTACAAAGGCTTGAACAGCATTCCTCTTTTTATGTGCATGCAAGCTTTTGTCAAGGAATATATCAGATATATTGTTATCCGTTATTTTGTCTGGCAAATCGATTTTGGTTTGAGGATTCTTAGTTAAATTTTCTTTCTTGCACTTTGACTCCAGATCAGATCGGAATATTACGCGTTCATTTTTGTCGGCAACATTTTGGAGGAGCGAAAAAAAATGTCATTGATTTAATGACATAACCATAAACGTTTTCATAGGAATGCCATTCCTGCCATTATTCATCTTATCTTCCATTACCTCTACCCTCCACCCTCCCCGCGTGATCCAGACGCGCGTGCTTGTGACTCACGGCATCCACTGGCTGCCCATGGTGGACCAGATCCTGGTGCTGCACCAGGGCCACCTGCTCCAGGCAGGGACCTACGAGGAGCTGCTCTCCAAGGACGGACCCTTCGCCCAGTACCTCCGCAACTACCTCATGGAGGATGACGAGGTCGACGATCCTGAAAGTGAGTCGTGGCGAGATACTGGGGTTTTTTTGGTGCCAGACTCACACATTGGTTATCTTTCGAGATGTTGTGATTTGAGAGATCACTTCACATTTCTCATATTTTGACCAAATATCTTTCAAGATACTGCATTTAGTTTTTTAAAACTGTATCTTAACGCCTTATCTCCATTTCTTGCAGATTTGTTTATTCTTGCTTATTTTTCATATTTCATAAATCCACGATGTTATTTTTATCTCAATAAATCGTGAATTCATTCAGTCATTTTTTTTTTTCGAGTACTATTGAATTTCGATTCAAACAAAGTATAAGATTCTACATATTACAGATTTGCCATTATTTCTATGTATATTAGCTTATTATTAGCACTGTCACTTTTATCATCAATTTCTTGTCCTGTGTGATCACAGTTCGCTACATCAGGTCTGAGATGTGGAAAAAAGTGGACAGCGTGACGTCAGACGGTCTGACCTCGGCAGATGAGGATGACCGACCCAGGAGACGAAGGCTGCGCAGGTAAGAATCGACGAGTGGACACCGCCCATGTTCTTGTTTTATTGTACTTTTTGTAGTTGTTGTTTTTGTTGCTGCTGCAGCTGCTGTTGCTTCAATGAAACTTATATCATAACAAAAGCTGTTTCACTATTGCTGCTGCTTTGGCGTTTTTATATTTACGACATCATAAGGAAGTATTTGCTGCTGTTACTCTACTGCTTTCCATCACTTTTTGTGATCTTTTTTTTCTTGTAGATTCCTAATGATGATCACGAACTGTTTTGATTGTTTTAGAGAATAAATATTCAAACAAAGTACCAAAGCAAAATTTAAGATTTTTAAAAATTTATTTTGAAAAATTGGTGAAATCTTAATTCAAGAGTGATAATGATTAACTTTCTTTTGTATTATATTTGCTCCTACAAAGCCAAGATTTATAATCATTAACCTATATGTGTCATCTCCCAGGCGTAACCGCTTGGATTCGACCACTGACTCCTCCAAGACAGAGGACGGGTACACCAGCGACGCTAGCATGGCTCGACATGGTTACAAGCTGATAGAGGAAGAGAAGTCTTCTCAAGGGAAGGTAAATAACTCATAGAAAAATAAAATAAATGTATTAATATATTATACACACCCAGTGATAAAACGGTAGTTCCCGTCGCCTTTATAGAGCGCAATTGCTTAATAAGGTATCAAAGTTTGATGTTCCTTTAAAAAACCATAATGATTATGGCTTCATTAAAACATAACTCATTACATCAGATTTGGTCTTGGTCAATTCATCCACAAAGGCAATAAGAATAAGTGAGTGATGTTAAAGTAACTAGTTTGGAAGTGATTGCTGAGAAAGAAATGATAGGTGGTTACAACTTGGTATTATCACCTTAATTTTATTTTTAAAAAAAGTATATAAGCTGATGATAAGAATGTGACGATGATTATAATAGAAGATTCATCAAGATAACAAAAGCCACCTCGATTTTCTTTTGCCTGCTGCTCCCCACTCACGCTTTTAAAAGGTCGGAAAAAAAAGATAAATTAAAAAAAAGATTATTACGGCAATTGAGCCGTTGAGTTATAGTATATGAACCATTCAAACAAAAAAGTACATTTTTGTCTGCATTGAATTCATTGTTTGCATAAAAATGATGGCATCATAGAGTCTATCTTGTCAATAAACTAAATACTGGTGACTTTTATTGACGTAATTGTTCATCAGGTGAAAGGCTCTGTGGTGTGGGATTTCATCCGGGCATTCGGGATCTGTTTCGCCGTGTCCTTGATAGCGCTGCTGATGGTTTACCAAGGGGTCGGGGTCGGAGCCAGTATCTGGCTGTCCATGTGGACTGATGACCCTTACCTCCGAAACTTGAGTCTGACTCATACAGAGACGTACATGGCAAAAACCTACACCTACCTGGCCGTTTATAGCGCTCTTGGATTTGTACAAGGTGAGACCTGATCCTTAACAGCGAATCTTGATATATGTTTGTGGTGGTGTTTATATTTTTATATTATAGGAACTTACTGAACTGAAAAAAGCAACAATGAAATTTTATTCGTCAGAAGTAAACATTTCCTTAAAAAGAAACCGGTTTAAATAAAAATTATTTATTTTAAATGTTCACATCGTATAAGCCAGACATACATTTTTGTCCTACACAATAATTTGTTAGGTTTAGAGCAAAAAAAAAAAAAATAGAAATAACAGTCCTTCGTTTGGAACAAAACTAGTTCTTTACACTTCTTCTTAAATTTTCATCCAAAATATGACATGATTAGCAGCTTGATTATTATAATCAACCGAAACAAATAATGTAGAACAGGTGCAAGATTAAGAATATAATTTTAAACAGTATCCATCTTTTGCCTCTTCCCAGCCGTATGCGCCTTGGCTTTTGTGGGGAACATCTCGCTCCGCATGGTGGTGGCTTCAAAACGACTGCACGACGCGCTGCTAGGCAACATCCTGCGCCAGCCAATGAAATTCTTCGACACTACGCCGTTGGGTCGCGTCATCAACCGGTTCTCGCGAGACGTGGATATGGTGGACAGCTCGATGACACGTCTAGTGCGCATGTTTTTCCAGCAGCTCTTCACAGTCCTGTCTGTGTTGGTGGTGATCACCTACACCACACCTGTGTTTATTGCGGCTGCCGTGCCTCTCATGTTGGTCTACTACCTGGTACAGGTGAGTAGCTAGAGAAACTTGGAAGCTGACAAGACAAGTCTTTAGCCTTGAGGAGACATCCCAATAGTAGCTTTTATATGATTCAAATTGTTTTATCTCTTCTTTATCTAATATCACTTTGATCAATTTAACTTTTCCGGATAAATTCGCAACAAATTTTATAAACAGCTGGATAAATTGTCTCCGTGCATTAGAAATTAAAAATGTATCCATCATTTATTCGATCGCTTCAACTTTGCCATGAATTGGAGTTTCTAAATGTACTGAACCATTTTAATCTCTACCGAATCTCTAAAAACGAATTCACTGCCAGTTGCGACAAGGATTTTTGAAAATCTTCCATATTTCCCCAGAAATTCTACGTGCCGTCCTCCCGTCAGCTCCGACGTAACGAGTCCACGACCCGGAGTCCTGTCTACTCACACTTCAGCGAAACGATAGCCGGGGCCAGCTCTATCCGGGCGTACGGTGTTATAGACCGCTTCGCTCTGGAGTCTCAGCAGAGGGTGGATGTCAACAATGCTTTCTTCTACGCCTTCTCCTCAGCTTCCAGGTGGGTGCTTTCACATCGCGCTTGGTCATTTTCTTACTTCTCTTGGGAGAATAATAAGGAGGTAAGGGGTAAGGAGAAAGGAGAGAAGACATTGAGAACGACGAGCGTTGCTTATGAAAAGAAATTATACAAAGAGATAAGAGACCAAAATTTGATCAGTCAACATGATCAACTTTGCCATAAGACATTGAGACTCATCAACAGAGGTTCTCACATTTTGCTCTCCAGGTGGATCCGCATTCGCCTTGAGTTGCTCGGCAACCTGATCGTGTTGTTTGCCGCCCTGTTTGCTGTGACCACTGACAACCTCACGGGCAGCCTTGTCGGACTCTCAGTCTCCTATGCTTTACAGGTCAGTTCCAGTATGTAGGAAACGATTTACAGGCAAGTCATGCATAGAGATAAGTCAGAAAAGCAGACGGTGCTCTATAACACTTTGCAATCTAAATTATTTCAGTGTCTGTTTAAGTATTTTTGTATCAACATAGGTGTTTTGGATTTAATCGAAAGCGACTTAACAATTTACTTAAGACTTGCAAAGAAAACTGAGGCTGCATGGTATCTTAGTTTGCAGATGCTTCACTGAGAAAATGGTAATTGCCGATATAATTAATCACATCATTTGATCGTAATAAACGGGGGAAGAATGGTGAACTTCCGTCGCTTAAGAATATCAATGCTTGTTTATCGTCCTTAGATAAAGTTTGAGCATTTGAGCAACACTGCTTTCAGTTCATGAGACTAAAACGCGGCTGCTATAGATTTTGTATACTTGAAAATTAAGCTAATTTCTCTGACATTGCAGCAAACACAGATGCAAAATTCTCCCCAATCTGAAGAGGGAACAGCAGTACTGCTCCTTGCATAACGTAATCATCAACAGTCTATCCCTCTCTAAATGTTATATTTTCAGGAGTACGAAAAAGTTTATGTTAAAAGTATAATTTCTCCTAAACACCATTTAATTTATAAAAGGCTGTTGTCATTACATTGTCCGAAGAAGTTTATTGACTGCTAATCACGTGACCTGACCAGGTGACGAGTACCCTGAACGAGCTGGTCCAGAACTCCACTCAACTGGAGAGTAACGTGGTGTCTGTGGAGAGGATAGTGGAGTACAGCAGACTGCCTCAGGAGGTACACCTCTCTCTCTCTCTCTCTCTCTCTCTCTCTCTCTCTCTCTCTCTCTCTCTCTCTCTCTCTCTCTCTCTCTCTCTCTCTCTCTTACACACACACACACTCACTCTTCCTCTATTTCTCTTTCTTTGTCTCTTCGCATTCTCCATCTCTAAAGATATTATATCTCAAAGTCATATCTCTCTATCTCTTTATTTCTTTGCATCTCACTCGGGATCCATCTTTATCTTTGCTGTTTTTTTGTTTTTTGTTTTTTTTTTAATTTTCCATCTCCATACCTATCTCTCCCTCTCTCTCTCTCTCTCTCTCTCTCTCTCTCTCTCTCTCTCTCTCTCTCTCTCTCTCTCTCTCTCTCTCTCTCTCTCTCCCTCTTAACCACACGTTATTTTTTTCTTGCTTGTTTTTCTTTTAAGCTCCTTTAGTGTTATCTATCTAACTGTTTATAGTCCACTTTCTTGACTGCTTCCCTCACACTTCCTTCCGCTCAGGTTTGGGCACAACAATACTTATACCTTTCTTCTCACAACATTATTTTTTGCACTGTGTTTTGATGCGGATAATCCCCACGTTCAGCCTGCCTGGGAAGTGCCATCCCGAGCCCTGGACGACGACTGGCCCCAGAAAGGCGACATCGTGTTCCACACGTACAGCACCCGCTACAGGCCCGACCTTGACCTTGTGCTCAAGAATGTCTCCTGTCACATCGAGGACGGCGAAAAGGTGACTGATGGCACAGGATTAAGCGAATCGGTTGATTGATTAGTTGATTGATTATTGAAGGCTATTATTTGCTCCGCTATTTACAAATTTATCACTCTTGGTGGTTAGCGTTGAGTTGATAACTAAAAGATCAAAAGATGTTGAGGTTGTTTGATTAGATAACTGATATTAACATGCTTGACTGATTCAAAAGATAAAACAATTTAGTCAATAGATTGATTGGTTTCCAAAGATTATTATTTTCAGTTAAAATCAACCCTCCTCTTAAAGTCATGAGTCAAACATGGCAAAGTTGAACTTCAAGTAAGATCTACATGCCTTTTCGGGTCAAAATGTTCCCATTTACGAAATTCTCAACGTGTAATATGAATATAGGAGATATGTGACATAGAACTGTATGTGGTAAAGAATCAGCTTGAGAGATCAACAGAGGATCACATTAGAAGGTTTTGCAAGGAAAGACACATAAACATCATAGAGAGGAAAACAAAGATACAGAGAGACAGACAGAGAAAGAGAAAGAGAAAGAGAAAGTGGTTATGAAGATAAAGAAAGAGAAATTAAGAAATATGGACGTAGACAAATAAGAGGGAAATGAAAGAAAAGATAAGATCAAATGGGCTAGAGAGAAAGAGAAAAGAAAGAGAAAGAGAGAGAGAATGTGGGGGGGAGATAAGAATGATCAATATCTATTGAGAGCGATGGATGGAAAGATCGATCTCCTTTTAACATTATCTATCTTACAACCGCTCCCCACCTGTCAACAGATCGGTATTGTCGGCCGGACTGGCGCCGGCAAGTCATCCATGTCGATGGCCTTGTTCCGCATGATTGAGTCTGCGGGAGGCAGCATCATCATCGACGGCGTGAACATCGCCGAGATCGGTCTGCATGACCTCAGGTCACGGCTCACCATCATCCCTCAGGTCAGTCTGGTCGCACGGAAACTCCTCGGCTCGGTTGTGTTTCACGTTTGAGCCACTAATGTAATGCAGTTTTTCTTAGGGCACAAAGAACGTTATCCTTAACGCTAACTTTAGTTTATATACCGCTCCTCACGCTTACAAAGTTGTTTCCATGACATTCTCATTCCCTTGCCCAAGCAGTAGAGACTTTCAGACGACTTAATGTGCGCGCGGCTGGCTTGTAAGTAAACAGCTACATAGAAGACGTCGATATTGTCAATGCAAGAACAATACTGCGCATTGTAATCAATTTTACATTGCATAAACTTTCTTGGCCTTTTGTTTTACGACAAAATATATGCTTAA
The DNA here is from genome assembly GCA_033675545.1 of Elysia crispata. NCBI lineage: Eukaryota > Metazoa > Mollusca > Gastropoda > Plakobranchidae > Elysia > Elysia crispata. The sequence continues at coordinate 499,544 of JAWDGP010001078.1, read as the reverse complement.
CTTTGTCAGACGTGAAGATAAAAAAATCAGCATTTGACCGAGGCTAGATTTTGAGCCAAGAAATAACTGCCTATAAAGTACCAGGATCTTCACCTTGTTAGATTAACCAGGCAGTAAACTACCCCACGCCCCTCCCGTCTTGCCCAGGACCCGGTGCTGTTCTCCGGTACGCTACGCTTCAACATCGACCCGTTCGGCAACCACACGGACTCCGAGATCTGGACCACCTTGGAGAACGCCCAGCTCAAGTCATTTGTATCGGAGCTGCCTGGGGGACTGTCCTACCTGTGTGAGGAGGGCGGCCAGAATCTCAGGTAGGCTTGCTGATCTATGGGGGGAAGGGGGAGGGAGGCTTAGCCCTTGGGCGAATCGCCGGCTAAATGTTTGTTCTTTATTTTTTATATTGCCATTTTCCTCAAGAAAAGGCTTGAAATCCTGGCTTTTTAAAGTGATTTTACTTCTAAAACAGTATGAAAGTTAAACAATAGAGCACTATAAAAAGCGGAAATTTCAAGCTTTGTTTAGGAAAATTGCATACATCCAAAAATTTCCCTACCGCAAAACGTCTCATTTTGTGACATCGCTACACAATCCTTGTGTCTGTTGTTTTCGTTGTGATCCAGGTTGTGGTTTTAGTCTCGCAGTTTCTTTTCTGTTTCATTGTCAAAACGGCCTTTCACCTCTCTTATGTTTTGACATTATTTCTTGTCCCTACAGTGCTTGGAAACTCTTTGTCGGTCAGTCTGTATCACCGTAACCGTTCCTTTCCTTCTTCCTACGATATGACGATTCTCTATATTTTTATATGGGCTTATACTTCTTTACATTATCTTCAAGTCTGTATGTCTTAATCTTTTCTATTTCCATTTCAAAATTTTCATTCTCATTCCTGTTTTTCTCTCTCACCCTCCCCTGGTTCTCGACCATCTCATTTTTTCACCCTTTCCTCTCTCTCTTTCTCTCTCTCTCTCTCTCTCTCTCTCTCTCTCTCTCTCTCTCTCTCTTTGTGTCTCTCTCTGTCTCTCCTTGTCTCTCTCTTTGTCTCACTCGTTCTCTCTCTCTTTCTCTCTCTCTTTGTGTCTCTCTCTGCCTCTCCTTGTCTCTCTCTTTCTCACTCTCTTTCTCTCTCTTTCTCTTCCTCTTCCCTCCCTCCATCTTTCTGCCACGTTCTCACCCTATCATTCTTCCACCTTAATCCCTGCAGTATGCAAGTTTTCTCCCTCTTCTTCTGTCTCTGTTAGTTCCTCTCACTCTATCATCCCTCGCAATCTCCAGTCTTCCACTCTTTAACTCTTGTTTTCCCGCAACCTTTCTTTTAACGCCGCTATCTCTCTCCTGTTCTATGATACCATATCCCTCTTTCCCAATCCAAAAGCCTTTTACCCTCAGAACCTATACACAGGTATTGGGTTTTAGCAAGATATGAGCCATGGTGCAGTGTATACGTAGTGAGATAATAATTGTCTTGGATTCTAATTCTCTAGTTAATATGGAGAATTCAATTATTTAAGAAAACACGGCTTTAGAAAGTTATGGCAAAACCGATAAAAGGTTTCAGTGTAGATTCTTTGACATCCATCCCACCCCCCTCACTCTTCATCCATGACCCTTGATCCATGACCCATGACCCAGTGTTGGCCAGAGGCAGCTGATCTGCATGACGCGGTCCCTGATGCGGCGCACCAAGGTGCTCATGCTGGACGAGGCGACAGCCGCCGTGGACCTGGAGACGGACGAGCTCATCCAGCAGACGATCAGGCACTGCTTCAAGGACTGCACGGTTCTCACTGTGGCTCACAGACTCAACACCATCATGGACTATGACAGGTGGGAAAGGGAGAGTTATGTCATTTGCTGACACGGAACTAACCGCATTGAGTTGTGTTCCTTTTTTTAAGTTAATGTTATGAGCTACTTTCATTATCAAGTATAATAATGTTATCCGCATTAATACTGCAGCCAGATCACAATTTACGTTCTTATCAAGGTAGATTTTGTTTTATATTTTATCTATTCGTGTGTTGAAACTGTGGCTTTGCTTTTTTGTTTATACTTTTTTTCGTCCAATCAAAGCTCGGGTCTGACATTGAAGCTGTCTTTGTTGAAGTGTCACCCCTAATCTTTCAAGTCATGACACTAGCTCTTTCACTTCACCCCTGTCTGATAATTTAAAGACTCAATCCTGGCATGTTGATATGCTGGAAATCAGCCTAACATTAACATACTTATGCGCATTCATAAAAAAGCTAAAATGGCCAATCTTAAAATGTATCATTACATTGAGGGACCAGTGAATCGAAACATCTCTCCCTTGGTATTGAACATGGGCCTCCACTTACCCATGTTCGTCATTAAGTTAAGCTCCTAGCATTTTCATGATATGTTGGTAACCGTGAGCTTTAACCAGTTGCATTGAGATAATACAGTGTTTTTGTCTCCTATTTGTGTTGCACTATCCTTAGTAAATGAGATGGGCATGTCCGCTTTTCTGCTCTGTCTCAACTGACGGAGGAATGTGTAAGCGCTAGAATTTATCCATAGCCCCATTGCAGTAAACAGGTTCTACGAATGTATAGATTATAGCCAGGGTATAATTATTGGCGTGATAGGAAACGAATGTCTGAATCACTCTTTCCTTCCTTGACAAAACCGAAGACAGTCTTACTCGGGTCTTGTTCCATGCATTCCTCCTCAGAATCATCGTGCTGGATGCTGGACGAATCGCAGAGTTCGACACGGTCGAGAAACTCTTGGAGAACCGGGAGTCAATCTTCTACAGCATGGTGAAGGAGGCCAACCTGCTACCCTACAACCACGATAGGGAGCGATCAGTTCCTGGTGGTGGAGGTGCTGAGCCTGGTGCTGTGGAGGGTGCGAGTTCGGAGCTCACCGAGATGCCCTCCGAGCAGCCAGCCATTGTTCGACAACTAAGCTGGGACTCCAGTCTGTAGGAGATAACTTTAACTCATTTCTGTGTAGGGAGGTAACTCTCTCTTATTTGTAAAATAAATTTATCACTTGCTACTGAAAGAAACTAGTGCTTTGAATTTTGTATGGCTCACATAAGAATGGCAATATACTAAACTATATACAGAAAAACGTATAGAAATCTTTGAGGGATCACGTACGTTTCAAGAACAGAGGTAAAATTATGAAGGAGCAAGAAATTGTGTGGATGGGCATATTTTTACAAGGGATGTAATTCAAGTGTGTAGAGTTGATTCCCAATGTGTTTTATCCTAGTAATGTTTTCAAGGCAGATTCTGTGCCTGTTTATTGGATGAAATTCATGTTAGCCTATATTTGCTGTCTGTACGCGGATCATGAGTGCGAGTCTATGGAATGCTGCTCACGATATAACAGAGAAGGGTTTATAACTAACATCGGACTCGACCCTGGCTTTCCCATAAATGTTTCCAGGTATATCAATATAATCCGGGCAACCTGTTGGGTGTTGAAATATTTAAGCCATCAATTTCACATTAAACTTCTTTTTTGTTTGTCAGAAATTACAGGCAAGTTATCAATTATTATAATTATTATTGGCCTAATTTTTTAAATTTGAAATATTAAAGTTTGATTTCAAACAAATATAAGAAGTGTTTTAGTTATTTTTCCCCTATACCCACTGTTTTATTTTTACCACTGGCACTGTGAGTTCCCGTTGTCCTGATCTCTTTAAGGAAGGGGAAAAATCGCCATTAGGCTACATACAGCCTGCACTCAATAGGAGACAGTTCTCTGCCTTTCCAACCAGAACAGCGATTATGTAGGCTAGTAAAGAAAGAGAAAAGTCATAGTACTCATGCTAGAAACAATTCGGTTTATGAAATAAGTTACGCACACATCAAATTGTTAAATGAATATGAATGATCATGAATACAGGATTTGGGTTCTAAATCGCGTTTAAATTTCGAAGCAGAATTTTATATTATATTTTATGAGTTTTAATTTGCCGTTTTATCATATTTTCCATCTAAATTTAATTCTTAAACATTATCTTTTACATTTTTGGCAGTAATTTTTTTTTTAATTTCACCGATTGATCAACCAATACCTTTGATGGCCACAACTTCTTTGAGATAAATGATTTCAATATTACTTTCCTCTAATCCGTCTTGAAGTTTGATGTGCACCGTTCTTCAGTCAGTGCAATGAACCTTCAGTTACAAACTCTCCAAAAATTAATTCAATATTTTGTAGCAAATTTAAATCCGTTTTGTTTCTTCTGCGATAGTGCAGTTTTCACATTTATTTATTCATTTTGTTTCCCTTTATCCTTTTACAAGTTTTCTTTCCCAGCCAAATTTCTTCTTTTATCAATCGTCATAATTAGTCAGACAATAGGCACAAATCTCACGGGAAAATAACGATAATGGAGATTTAGAAGCAGATGAAAACAAGAAGGAATATTCAGCTACTTTCTCTGTGTGCCTATAGATAATTGGAAGTATTCTCAGTCGAGGGCTCGGGTTTTTTTTCCTTTAATTATTTTATACGACTTTATATGAATAAAAACCCAGAAAAAAATGATTTCTTAAGATCACATAACCATAGTTGTAAGTTGTGGAAGAGTTGTTTTTACATCAAGCTTTTATAGTGGGGAATCTGTTCCTCACCGTTTTAACACATTTCAACTCTTAATCAATACATATAACATTTTTTTTATTTTGAAATTAGGAACTTAGCGTTTTGTCTACGTCTCTTTTACACTTCCTTAGATTTTACCATAAGCACAGATTGTTTTTAAATTTTATCGTTCAAAAACCTTTGTTTTATCTCAAGAAAAATTCCAAGATTTGTTAAAATTCTCTTGCCAGTTTAGCGTGGTTTTTTGGATCGGACTGTTAAACGTATTAATTCTTGATCGTTATTTCTGTTGCCACTCTGATTGCTTTTAATTCATCATTCCTCATTATCATTTTTATTATTTTTTATTTCTATTATTTTTATTATTATTATTATTATTATTATTATTATTATTATTATTATTATTATTATTATTATTATTATTATTATTATTATTATTATTATTATTATTATTTTAATCAGTTTTTATTGCTGTTTTTGCCACAACTGAATTGTCTATTGTTATCATTATCTTTTTAATTACTATATTGTAATTTCAATTGTCGCTGTACCTATTTGTGTAGTTGTTGCTTTAATAAAACAAATAAAGTAAAAAGTATAGTCATTATTGTTTGATTATTTCGACCAACACCTTTGATTATTTAACTTGTGAACCTTTCTAAGTATTTTGAGGATATTATTCTTTTTCTTTTTCGTATTTGACACGCAGAAAGTGTGGTGTGTTTTTTTCTCGTGTACATATTTTCCCTTTTATGGACAATTACTTGAGTTAGTCGCTTTACATGTCGTCATCGTCTGGTCTCAGCCAGTGACTTGATGTCATCATTCTCCTGGAGTATTACACAGATTAGCAGTATGGTATTCAATAACTTATTCATCTGTGAGGTATGAATGTTCAATTGCGTGCTTCATACAATATGAGATGAGCGTGAGTATAGTTTCCGAGTGTTTGCGAATCATGACAAAATGATTAAGATCGTACCACAACTGTTTCCGGCGGAAGATGAATGTCGTGTACCGTATTTCTAAGTGGAAGTTCACTAGCAGCGAAGCAAAAACTTCTTCAACAAAGAAATCTCTATATCGAGAGATACGCCCATGATGCTACAAAGTTTGTTTTCTTTCATCTCCATACTATTCAGAGAATCTGTCAATATTCTTCTGGGCTTCTAAGGAGTGGAAGTCACTATAATATGTTACAAAGGTGATTCAATGACAGTTTTTGACCGACTGATGAATATAAATATGCGCCTTTACATTGCTCATTGTAAGTGACATAGTTGCATTATTTGTATTAATCTTTTTGTTTGTTTGTTTTTTCCTTGTGTGCGTGACCAGTGTAATTGACTATCTGGTAGTGGATAAAGCATAATGTGACATTTCATTCCACACATGGTAATAATGTGTCAAACTTGAACATTTTTTTTGTAATCTGCGCGATGTAGTTCAGAGAATGTATCAAACTTATCTTTAACTTATCATCCATGTAAAGCTTACATTGTGATGTTTTTTAACCAATAAAACTGCACGTTGGTGATTCATGTTTGTCTGGGTTTTTTATTTTTTTTTTTTTTATTTTAGCATAATTGCATCTTCTCTTAAGTTTTACTTATATATATATGATAAGGTTAAGATCAACTTGACTTTGAAATTTTAATGTAGCGGTAATTAAATTGATGCAATTTAGTCTTTGGTTTTGTACAGTGTGTTTAAATATGTAGAAAGTTTAATCGTGAAGAACATCCTGTCATTGATAGGAAGTGACGTCAGTGACAGTGCTTGTCTGAAGTTTCTGAAGTCATATCCGGCTTTGTTCTAACATTATTGAAGCTTGTTATAGAAATATTTCAGAAGTATTGTTTTTAACTTGTTCGTTCATTGACCCGCCTTAAAATGCGGGATGTCTCATTTGACACGTGTTCCTTTTTAAAGCTCTATGTTTTCATATGAATAGATAGGAAAGACATGAATGTTGAAGAAAAACAGACTTCACAAAAACTAATTGTATATTCTCCTGTGACACAGCTTCGAATAGTAGAGAACAGTGAGAGGTTCTCATTTAAAATGCTAAAAGTACATTCGCACTGTTATAAATGGAATAGAGATCACGAGCAGTTTGGTTTATCTCTGCACCGACACCATAGCTGTGTGGTGCTGATGTGATCCACTGCAGGAACAATGTAGAGCACAGCTTGGCGTGATGAAAAAGTCGTGTATATTGAAAAAAGAAAAAAAAAAGCGAAACAGGATGCATTTTTTCGCGCAAACCTAGATCATCTCTCCACTGAAGCCCACCATTGGTCCAAATTGCGTTTATCGTTAATATAATGATCGCTCATTAGATACTCATAATGTTGCATATTTATTTTAAGATTTTAAACGCGGATCTTAAACATGTTCAGACACACACACACAAATATATATATATATATATATATATATATATATATATAT